>JAGPOW010003447.1:3015808-3051039 GCA_030014935.1 Caiman crocodilus | reverse complement strand
GTTTATGGCCAATGTTTTTTGGCCTCAGCTGAGAGAGCTGCTCCTTTTAGCTTGTGGTAACTAAGAAGGGAGCCCACAACAGAACAGCTTCTTCTTTGCAGGGTTAAGAGCCCCCAAAATAGGTGGCCGAAACATCATGAAGTGCTTGTCCCCCACTCCCCGTCCCTTCCCCTAGGGGGAATGGTCCTGCTGTGAGCAGGGGGGTGGATTAGATGACCTCCTGAGGTCCCTTCCAACCCTAATTTTCTATAATTCTGTGAATGTCTAGTGACTCACTATGACTTGTGCCTGTACAGGTGCTCCAGAGAATGGAAGCCAGGAGGCAGCAGGCCTCAGAAGCAGAGGTGGCAGGCATGGAGAGGAGGATGGAGGAAGTGCGAGAGAACGTCCGGAAAGCAGAGGTGTGTCTTGGCTACTGGCAAGCTGTTCTGGGGGTCTGTGTGCTCTACCTGCACTATGTGTGCATTGGGCTTTGGGTTCCTGAACTGAGGCAGAGGCAAGTGTGGCCATAGGCTGGATTCTGCTGGTATAATGGAATTCTCTGTGACTATCCCTGGAGAACATTTACCTGAGGGAACAGGGCATTACTGAGCAGGGGGGGTGAACAGAATGTGAAAGCATGATGGTAGTATGGCAGGGATGGGAGTAGGACCTGGTGGAGCGGCATTCTCAGTGCAGTAGTGGAGGCAAGGGGGAAGAAGGTTGAGAATTCAATATGGTGTTAGTTGCCAGGTTGAAGGGGAAAGTGTTATTGTATAGAACACAAAATGCCCAGCTAAGGTCCCCAAGCTGGGGTCTACAGCACCCTGCTAGGCTTGCTCTTCTCTAACTCTAGGTAGCAGTTAAACCTGTCTACATGTGCTACTAGCTAGCAGTTGGGAGTGGGGTGATGAGCAGCTATGGGGACAATCCCTTCCTTTCAAGATACTTGTTACCCTTTGAATTTATTTGGGCTATGGCTGTGTGGTATCTGGGATGTGGCAGTCTCAGTGTTGCCTATTGGTGATGTGAAGGGGTTGCACGTGGGTACACATGCACTCCCTGAGATTGGCGGTGTACTCCCTGAAAAAAGTGCCACCAATGCTGAGGTGATGCTGAGGTGAGGAATGACGAGCACGCATCTCTCCATGCCTGCAGGTCAGCAAAGTGAAGGCTGATGCCCGGTTGACTCTGCTGCGCCAGACTGGCCTTGATGTGGATGCCTGGCTGTCAGGAGCCATGGGGCAAGTACTGGAGGAGCTAGAGCAGGAGCGGCGGCTGAGTGAGGCCCGCAAGTCTAACAGAGAATCCACCACCATGGTGAGAGCTGCCCCTGTGTCTGGCCTAGGACAAGACAGGGTCAGGAGGGAGGTCTGGGAGTTCATCTACAGTTGGACTGACATTTGGGCAGAAGAGGCCCTTGGAGTTTGTGCAGCCTAAACAAAGAATCTGTGGACTGAAAGGGATGATTGCACTGGTGTCACGACCTGTGTCTGTATGATCTGGCTGTTCTGTGTGGTGGGTGACATTGGTAGGGCACAGCACTTTCTGATGCTCGGCTTGTTGCTAGGCAGAAGAGTTTGATTTGGCCGAGTTTGAAGACTATGATGATGATGTGGATCTATTTGAGAATACAAGCCCCAGCGCTGGTACTACCCATACCTATCCCTACACCTGCAGGGTTATCTTTGGGTACCAGGTAAGGGCACCATCTCTCTGGGCCTTTGGTACTATATATACTAAGAACCTGTTACACAGTACTACATGGTTGGATATAAGGATCTTGTCTCCAAGATTTGTAAATACTTGCTGGCACCATGCGTGGTGCAGGGGGTACTCTATGTGCTTAGTCTCTGGTAATGCACTTCTCCAAAGGTTTGGCAGCCATTCCCCTGGCTACAGGGAGCACAGCTGCTGATTTGTACTGTGGCTTTGTGTGTCCCTGAGCAGGCCTGCCAAGCTGATGAACTGTCCATCTCCCAGGGGGAGGAGCTTGAAGTCACTGAGGATGGTGACATGGAAGAATGGGTCAAGGTAGGTACAGGGCAGCTGGGACGTGTTCGATGGAATGCGGCAGGTGAGGGACCATCTTAGGCTCTTTGTACTGCAGGGAAGGAGCTGTCCAATCTGTTCTTCCTAGTAGAGGCAGCTCTGGGGTGAGCTTTAAAATCTGGCTTTTCTGGGTCTCTCTTCCCACTGTGTTTTCCTTGTGGCTTGGGCTAGGGTTGGGGGAGAACTGCTGTCGGCACTGATGTTGAGCCAGCAGACCACCAAAACACTGCTGCCTGGCCTCAAGCTGGCCACTGTCTCCTGATACAGTGAGGCTGAGGCTGGGGCAGTTGGGCTGGCTCCAGCACCAGCATGTTATTGAGAATCCTAACTCATGTTCTCTTGCCCTGTGGCCACCTCCAGGGGCGCAACAAGGTGGGACAGATTGGCTACATACCTGAGAAGTACCTGCTGGTGCTGGACTCCATGGGGAATGAGCAGAGGTCTGGGAGCTGGAGGGAGGGCCCCTCTGAGACTGCACTGGACAGGGAGCTCACGAACATCATGAACACAGAGTTGGTGCTGGAGCCAGGAGGTGGGTGGCTTGCTGGGTTTTCTAGGACTGCATGTAAGGGCCTGAGGATAAATGGGGCTGTCTGTGTAGGAGACTCCTCAAGGCTATGCAGATGTAGGTGGGCCTCTATGTTCATGAAGGAGTTTGCCCTATCAGCCCTTGTGTGCCTGCTGTGGCTGTTCCTCTGTGACTTGACCCTGTCCTGCATTTTGGCTTGGAAGGATGGATTTGTCTTGGTCACAGAACTGGCACAGTTCCTGACCATCTCCCTCAGGGCCTTTGGCAATGCCTCATATGCCTGATTTAGGACAACCTTAGAATCTTCTTTCCAGTGATGCTGAGTATCTACAGTTCCTACTGATTCTGACTGCAGCTTTGAGCACTTACTACCTCCCAAAGCAGGGACCCACTTATCTTGTGTGCTTCAGTATTCCCATCTTCAGCAGGACAAAGACTATTTGGGAATATGGGAAATAGCTGAAGGGGATTCTCCAAAGTGGCAAGATGCCAAGTCCTGTCCCAGGTGGTAGCAGCTGGACTGGGTAGGCGGGGTTGGTGTCTGTCAGGTGCTGAGCAACGGTGTGCTGCTCCCTGATGCAAGCTCTGCTCTCTCCACAGTGTGGCTGGTCCGAGCCCTCTATGACTATGAGGGACAAAGTGCTGAGGAGCTGACGTTTCCTGAGGGAGCCATAATCCAAGTACTACCCAGGGAAGAGGAGGACGTGGATGATGGCTTCTGGAGAGGAGACTTCAATGGGCGCATTGGGGTCTTCCCTTCACTGGTGGTGGAAGAAATAACAAGAGCTGGAATAGCTGCTGGGCAGGTTGGTCTCTGTGTCCCCATGCTCCAGCTAGCTGGACAGTTCTGTTTGTCTTTCTCTAGGATAGAATGATAGCCAAGCCTGCATTGTGACAGTCTCAGCTTCCAGCCTCATGCAGTTGACCCAGAACTGGGTCCAGAACACTTTGAAGTGGTGCTGGAGCTGCACTGTCAGTCTGTCAGCTAACTGGGAACAGAAGTAGTTCAGGTCTTCAGTACAATCAAGTCCTGTGTTCCCTTCCCCTCCCAGAGAAGGCAGAGTGGCATGTGCTGGGGGAGCCCAGGACTAGAGGACCACACACATGCCATGCCCAGGAGAGGCTAGAGCCTTCCCTTTGCCTTGCAAACAAAGCGCATTCCCACCTCTGCTAGTGCCAAGTCATCCAATTCACATGTAGACAGATTGTGGCCCCACATGAGGAAGTCTCCCCCTGGCCTTGTCCCCAAAGCTCTTTTGCTGTGTTTCCAGTTCTGCATCTGTGAGCCTTGTGGCAGCCGCTGCCCTTTAATGCCCTAAATTTGTATCTCCAGGAGCAGGAGCTCTCCTCACCATCTCCTCCAGCTTTCTCTCCTCCAGTACTTTTGCCTGGTGCCAGGCCAGGCTCCAGTCCTTCTCCAGAAGTGCTGCTAGGAGGTGAGTGCCTCATGGGTTACAGCCCTTTGGCTGCAGTATCATATTTCTTTTTCTTCTGTGAGATGTTATTGGTGGAAGGGATATTGTTAGGAAATGCTACAACCTTGCCAAGTCTATAAGGTATCTTTGGTGGGAAGCTGGGATAGGGAGGGTACAAAGAAGTGGGTTTGAATGTATCTTAAGGAGGGAAGCGGGGGAGGGTGCTTGGCCTGCATAGAGAGCAAGGCTGTGTGTGTCCTGTCCTTAACTGTTTTTGTCTTCCTAGGCTGCAGGCAGGATGGTACAGCCAGTGAGCACAGCTCTCCAGACCTGACTGCTGCACGTATCCGACCGGTAAGAGTGTTCTGGACCAAGGTAGGATGGGGTGACTGGGAGAATTTTGGAGTGTGAGAACAGGATTTCTCTGGGCCTTACCTCATGAGCCCCCAAAAGTACAAATGCCTCTCTGGCCCCCTTTCCTCTCCTCTCAAATGTTATTATGTCCCTCTCCCCTGGTACCCACATGCCCCTCCCCTGCATGTGCTAGCATTGCATTGTAATCCTTCCAGTCCTTCCACTAAATATGCCTGTTGTTTGCTCCTGCCTCTCCCACAGTTGCTCCACACCTCAGCATGGCCATCTGGGAGCTGCTGCAGAGCTTGCCACATCAAGTAGCTCAAGGTTGGCTTGCTGTGCATGCTGTTCCCTCTGCTATCACAGGCCCCAATGCTGGGAGAAGGCCTTGACTCCTCCCACTGATGCCTCACTTAACTTTGGCTCTGCAGGAGAGGCCTGGTGAATCTACAGCATGCTCCAAGGGTGGGAGATGTGGGGAGAGTGTTCCAGAGTGAGCAGATGCAGTGCTGTAGCAGGGACTAAAGCACCTTGTGATCACTCTTTGTCTCTCCACAGCTTAGAGCGCCACCTCCCCCTCCTGCCAAGGCTCCTGAAGCTGAGCCTGAGCTACACCTCAGCTGACTCTGCTCCCAGGACCTGACCCAGATCCTTTGGCTCCTTCTGAAACAGCTCAATCCCTCCAGCTTAGAGCTGAGCACACAGCCTGCAAGTCACCTGAGCCAAACTGCTATTATAAGACCCCATGGATGGACAAGCTTCCCACTGCTTCAGCATCTGCCCTTCTCCACAGCAAAACTGCAACTCCAGTAGGGTGCAAGTTTGTCCTCCTGCCCTGGCTGTCTTCATTGTGCCTACACAAGGACTGCAGGGGTCTTTTAGGGAATATAGAGCACTGTTAGACATTATTTCTTCCCTCAGCACCAAGGAGGGCTGAAGCAGCAGGTCCCCCCTCTCCCCTCCCCTCCTGCTGGGGATATCTCCAGCAGAGGCCTCCATGTAGAAAGTGTTTCACCTGAAGTCTGAAAAGGGGCCAAATGCCACCAGCTGTCTGCTTCCTGCATTCCAGCCTGCTGGGACACTGTCCCCAAGGGTTCTGTCCTGCTCTGCTCCCATGCAGTGTGACTCCCAGCTGTCCTGTGAGAACTGATCCTGCCCTTCATGAGCCAGGTATCTGAGGCTCCTGTTCCCTGCCTCCAACTCCCTTGCTCACATGCTCTTAGCTGGCATTTCTGTATATTTCTCTTAACAGATGCTGAGAGCTTATTCCCTACAGAACTTGTCCTTCTGCCTAGCCTCGGGATAGAATCATAGAAACTTAGAGTTGGTAGTGTCCTCAGGAGGTCATCTAGTCCAACCCTTTGCTTAAAGCAGGACCATCCCCAACTAGATCATCCCAGCCAAAACTTTGTTGAACCAGGTCTTAAAAACTTTCAAACATAGAGATTCTACCACCTTTCTAGATAACCTATTCCAGTGCTTCACCACCCCCTTAGTCAGGAAGTTTTTCCTAATATCCAACCTAAACTTCCCTTGCTGAAACTTAAGACAACTGTTCCTTGTTCTGTCATCTGCCACCACTGAGAACAGTCCAGCTCCATCCTCTTTGGAACCACCCTTCAGGTAAAGGCAACTATCAAATCCCCCCTCAGTCTTCTCTTCTGCAGACTAAACAAGTCTGGTTCCATCAGCTGGGGCACATTCCTCAAGTCATGTGCCCCACCCCCTAAACATATTTATTGCCCTACACTGGATTCTCTCCAACTTGTCCACATCCTTTGTGTAGTGGGGGACCCAAAACTGGACACAGTACTCCAAGTGTGGCCTCGCCAGTGCTGAATAGAGAGGAATAATTACTTCCCTTGATCTGCTGGCAACACTCTTACTAATGTAGCCCAGTATGCTATTAGCCTTCTTGGCAAGAAGGGCACACTTGATATATTCAGCTTATTGTCCACTGTAAGCCCCAGGTCCTTTTCTGCAGAGCTTCCACTTAGCCAGTTGGTCCCAAGCCTGTAGGGGTGCATGGGACTCTTCCGTCATAAGTGCAAGACTGTACTTGTTGGACCTCATGAAACTCCTTTTTGACACAATCCTCCAATTTGTCTAGGTCACTCTGAATCCTAGCCCTACCCTCCAGTGTATCTACTACACACTCCAGCTTAGTGTCATCTACAAAATTGCTGAGGGTGCAGTCCATCCCATCTTCCAGATCATTAATGAAGATACTGAACAAAACTGGCCCTAGGACCAACCTCTGAGACACCACTTGATACTGGCTGCCAAACAGACATCAAGCCATAGATCAGTACCCATTGAGCTCAACAATCCAGCCAGCTTTCTACCCACCTTACAGTCCATTCACCCAGCCCAAACATCCTTAGCTTGTTTGCAAGAATGCTGTGGGAGACTATCAAAAGTCTTATTAAAGTCAAGGCCACGTTCTTTGGGTAGATGTGATATCTTTTACTAGACCAACTGAGTAGTTGGGAAAAATGTTCTTGCTTTTGTTGCACAATCGCACTTCTTCAAGCATAGGAACAGAAGAGGCTCCCTGTGTCTGAAGAAGGGTGATTGCACCCAAAAATATCAGATTCACCCAAGGAACCTTGTCTGCCTATGTCCTTAGACCAACACAGCTACAACCTACACCCCTAGAAATGGTAGAGATAGACATAGTACATGGTGTTGCTATCAAGGGCTGCAGTAGCTGTGCCTTATCCTGCTGGACTCAACAAGAGCTGCTTCTGCAGAACAGCTGTTCTTCCATGGTCCTACACCCTGGGGGAATGGGTTCCTGAGAGTCCACCCTACTGCCAGGAGCTCAGGCCCAGTTCCTGTGTCCAAATAAAACCAGTTCTGCATATATTCAGCAGCTTTAATGATTTTAGCTTGTCTATTTACAGTGCAGTTGAACACCAAAGCAATCAGCAGCTGCAGGGGAGGGCACCTGGGCCTCCCCAGTGACCATGTCATTGTCATAACTCACTCTGAACTAGAATGCACAGGCTTAGAGCTACAAAGGCAGCTGCTTCTATCTTGCAGACTGCCAGAATCAGGCTCTGGCCCCTAGCTCCTAGCTAGTGTGGAAGAGAAGGCTGCCTAAAGTCAGACAAAAGTCCTGCCTGTTTGCAAGCTGTTTCCCATCTTGGAATCCCAAAACAGGGCTTCTTCAACCTGCTCCCATCCAGGTATTAATGTGGTTCCCTGAGGTGGAGACACAGAGCTGGACTGCCCTAGGCAGAACACTTGCAAGTTCCCATCTGTGTGAGTTGGCATCAAGGGACTATGATTGCTGTTTAGAACAGGAAGAGTTGGAGGCCAAGTCACTGCAGTCGTTTGTTCTGAGCTGCTTCAGGACTGACTCAGCCCATCCTCAGTTGTATGATCTTGGGCAGGGCCCCTGTGGGAGGTGGTGATCTGCCTGGTTCTGCTTGTTCTTGTGAGTACATGCAGAGGGTGTCTGCGCAGCACAATGTAGGGCCATGAAGAGATCCCCAACCTACCTTGTTTGGAGTTAGTTCCAGTACCAAAGCTAGACAAGCACAGCACTCCCCCAACCTAATTAGCCCTGCCTGAAAAAGCAGGATAAATGAGCTGATGTGGATTGCTGCACTAGAACTAACTTGGGTGTCTTGGCATGGTGCTACATTGTGCCACATAGCCATACCTATGCAGACAGACTAAGCACACCTGGGCTGCTTCAGCATGCCCAGCTCCACTGCCTTAACTTGAGCAGGAGCTGATCCCCATGTTCTGCCACAGCCATGTATGTGCATAGTCTGTGCCAGTAGCTGATTCACAGCATAGGCACTAGTCATTTATAAACTGTGTATACACATACCATGCCATTAGCCCAGCTCTGTCCCACTTGGAATCACTAGCCATGGGCAAGAGCATAGAACAGGGCAGTAACAGCTGGGCTAGGCTCTGGGCTGCTGCAGGTCATTTAGACACAAGCAGAAGCTGGGACAGAACATAGCTATTCCTTGATGAGGCCATCTCTGAATCTTAGAACTGCAGCTGACCTGAAGGAGCTACCTGCATCCCAGCACCACAACTGCAAGGTGGAGCAGGGCTGTTGTCCAGGGCCTATGACTGAAACAGTTGCTCAAGCACTAGCTGGCAAAGCAGAAGACCTAAGGTGGGACTGCACCCTTGGACCATGACATGGATCTGAGCAGGCGTCTTCCCAGGCTGCATGGGGAAGCTGCTATTGCCCTTGCAGCAGTACAAGAGAAGCTACAGAGCTGGGACAGGCCCCAGTGCACTAAGTCAGGATCATGCTGCTGGTATTCTGATGGTGCTAGGCTGAAGGAAAGAGCTGAAGTTCTCCTTAAGGAGCTAATTTGGGGATGAGAGACCGTGGCTCTGTCTGCGGCTCTGTGTGGTGCCTGTGTAGTGGGGGCAGGGGTTGTAAGTCTCAGGTAACTTGATGGTATGAATTTGTTGCCAAGTGCAGTCACTTATTTATAAAGCAGCGAGCGCATCCTGACATCTCTGTGGCCGTGCCAAGCATAGTTTAGCTTTTCTGGACTAAGGGTCACCATCACTGTTCCTTTTAAAGACCTGCTGCATCTTTGCCCTAGGCCATCTTAGGTTGTCTGCATCTCCACTTGGCATCTGGAGCCAGGAGCAAAGAGGAGCTGAAGAAGAAAGAAAAAATGAAACAGAAATGTAGAAAGTGTTAGCTGTGGAGACAAACTCCACTCTGCCCAGTGACCCACCGCACTACTGCCATCACGGCTGACAGCTGAGCTGTAAATTTTAATCAACCTGAGGAACCCTAAAGATGCAGGTATATTGTGGCCTGCACAAGGGAGTGCCCAGGCTTTTGGCAAACAGCTGAAGGCTGGGACAGTCATGTGGATTCAGTTCTTACCCAAGTCATGTGGTGACATTTCAGTTAATGAAGTGGAGATGTAGTATGGAAAAAAATGCATCTGGGGCCATTGTCTTTCACCCTTCCCCATCTCCCTCCTCCCTCTCATCTCTTCCCCCTGTGAATGGCCAGCACAGAAATAGCAGCAACACTTAACACACAGCATTCTGGGAATTGTAGTTCTCTAGTTGGAAGTAAATGTTCCCATTGATGGGGGAAAACCCATCCATTTTTTGGTCACCAAAGCCCATGTCCAAAAGGCAAAAAAATGCTGATTTCAGTGGTAAAAAGTGGGGATCAGTTTTCCTCTCAAAAGCAGCAAACTATACTGCTTCTCTGCAAAACTAGGCTTCCCAGAATGCCTAGTGCTCCATTACACATATTGCCCACTAGGTCCTTCCTGGGCCAGAAACTATGGGCAAAGCAGGCAGAGGAAGGTAGGCAGTAGCCCCACGGTGAGGCAACCCCTTCTCAGGTGACACCCAGTGCATGTGCGCCTCTCACTTACCCCTTGTTACACTACTGAATGGCTTTGCCTTGTCTTCCCTTTCATGGTCCACACATGCACCCATCTGGCTTCTGGAGGGTGATTCTCCAATGCAGGAGGGGGTGAGGGGTGGTTCCCATACTATCAGAATAGCTAAATATTATTTAGCTTATTATAGGATAATTATTGTCCAGAATCTGGGACAGAACATAGCTATTCCTATTATTTACTATTTAATTTATTATTTACTATCTGGATGGGAGTCTGCCTAGGCTGACCTATTTCAGGTGGCCTTTCCCAGTCATTAGACATAAATCTTTCTCAGAAAGGTCTTGATCCAGATCAGCCCCAGCCTTGCAAACCACAACTTAGATGGCAGCAGGTTCCTGCTTAGGCTAGAACAGAAGAATCCACTGTCCCCACCCTCTGGGCTGCCACCTTCTCAGCTGCACACACCAGCACTTTCGCTAACTCCACAACATGTACAAGTATGTCTGCTCGCAGAAGGACAATGACTATGTCAGGGATAGAGCCCAAGGGGTAGGAACCTGGGCAAGAAGGGGTGACAGACTGGAAAGAACTCTGAAGCAAGTGATCTATACAAACAGACACCGGTAAGGATCTGTAACAACGGCACCTATGGGGGGGCGGAGCCTCCATGTACTGGATAATTCCCATAGATGCCACCTTTCCTGTGGGTGATGGTGTTCCCCAAAGCTGCCTTTTGCCTCCAAAGCTGCCTCCGCCTCATCCCCAATGCATACACAGGCATAGGCCACGTTACCATGCTGGAACAGCTGAAAGCCTGTTTTCTCAGACATGCAGAGATCTTGAAGAAGGCAAGAGAAGCACACCCACTAGCATAAAAGCAGGAAGAAACCCTGCATCTGTTCTGCAGCATTAGGTCATTTGCACCCTGCTCCAATGACACACATAGAAACTCTGCTCCAGCTATCACATATCAGTTGGCTTGTCCCAAGCCACTGACCTGTGTTCTTTCTTTCTGTTCGAAAAGGTTTTTGGAACCCTAATGGTTTTTGGATCCCTCACAGTGTGAAAGAGGAGATGGGAATGCTACAGGCAAAGAGACATATAGCCCACTTCCAGCAACTTGCATCATTCTTTCTTACTCTAGCATACGTCTCACTTAGCTTTCAGCCAGCAAAAATCCGTCCCTGGGCTTCTTGTTATCTATCTTCCTTCCAAATCACCATATCCAATCTTCCATTGAAATGAAGTCACCTCTGAAGGGGAGCACATTAATTGAGCAGCAGCAGGTACAGTAATCCAGCACAAGAATGGAGGAATGCTTCATTCTGCTGAAGGGGCAAAGGTAGTTCTAGAGAATCAGAAGGAAGGTCTTGAAATGGAGTTCAGCCAGGAGAATGGGGTTGATTTTCCTCCTGAGAAAGGTACTATGGGATTCTTAACAACCACAGGAATCTTATATTGACATTATACCTCTCCAAGCATTTGAAAAATGGTACATTTAGGAGCAGAGTGGCATCTACATCTAACCCAGGGCATTGGGGTCAGAGAGAATCATGCCCATTGAGGCAGCAATTCCAGTTCTTGCAACAGGTGGTTGTTCTTGGAAGGCTCTGTGAAGAAATCCCCCTCTGAATGTCCTTGTTTGGGTGAATCCAGCTACACTCCTCTTTTTTTCACCTGCTTGCTCTTTGAGATTAACCTGGCCATCCAGGTGACCATGTGGGATACATTCCTGAGGAGAGGAGGAGCTCTCTGCTCTCCCTCCGATGGCATTCTGGAATAGGACACAAGCAACAGTCTCCAAAGATTCTCTCTGAATAAATCAATGAGTAAAGACCTGAAAACTAGTTAGTGCATTAGAACTAAGTAATTCAGATGCATGTTAAAAGGGTCACTGAACCCAATATCTATAAGGCTCAACTTATTGTGGTTTGCTCAATGTGTTTTTCTAATTCCTTTGTTCTCTCCCCCACCCCCAGTAAAGATTTCAGGTTACAGCATGACTGGCTCTTTCACTGTAAGGGGCTGAGAAGGGGCCTTTCTACTCCCTGCAGAGCTTGGCTGTTTATTGTTTATGCTACCTCAGTCATACTTGAGGTTACCCTGGGAAACTTTAGGCTGAAAGAGGCACCAAGAAATATTATTACCTGTGGACAAAGCACCCCCAAGGCTTTCAGGGTCTATGTACCCCTAACTGAGACCAGTACTCTGGTGGTGGCAGTGTTACCTCAGGCTTGCGGGTTTTCTCCTGGAAGGGACCAGCCAGGTGTAGGCTCCCCAAGGGAGACTCCTAAAGTAAGATTTTGGGCCTGGAACAGCAAGGCAGGTAGCTCAGCATAGTAGCACCCCCTACTGGGCCGCCACTGGCTCTCACTCAAGTATTTGCAAGACTAGAGCCTGCTGGGCCTGGGATATCAGAGAACAGCCCACAAGATAGGCCTGGGTAAATCCCTCATCTCTGACGTGTGTGTCCCTATTCACAAGAATGTATGTACACTTCTGCTTTAGTCCCTGCTGCCACTGGTAGCAAGTGGTACTTGTCATGCAGATACTCCTGGGTCCTGCACCACAGTACTCTGTTCCTGAGTGAAAGGAAGAAAGAAATGTGACAGAAAAGAAAATCAAGTGTTTGACTTTTTCTATGAAGAGAGAAGACATGCTGAGGGACAGGTAGGAAGCGGAGGGGAGCACTTTCAGACCTGAAAAGAGATCCTCAGCAGGAATTACAGGGCATCAGGTTTCATGAACATCAGGAGGGCTGAGTGGATCACAGCCCAAAGTAGCCAGGTGTGCTGCTGGCCTAGACTGGCTAATAAATGCCAGTAGTGCTGGATGAGGTCCAGACCTAAACTAATAACTGATAATGCCCAGACCTTCCAAGCCAACTTACCTCAGAGAATCCCAGCGGGCCTTACAAGCAGCAGTTTATTAATCCTCAACACAGCCTGGTGAGGTAGGTAAGGGATTAGGGAGTTGAAGAGCAGTTCAAGTATGGTGCTGACTTCATAGCCTTACCTCATACTGAGGCTCCTGCTTCTTTGGGCCTGGGGCTATGCAACTTCAGCCTCAGCAAAGCACAACTGGAGTGTAGTGGCAAGTGACTCCCACAGGCTGTAAACCACAATGCTGCTTTGCTCTTTTTTGCAGAGCAGCTAAAGTGCAACCCTTCTCAGCCTACCCCTCCAGGAAGGCCAAGATCCATCCTCAGCCAGCCTAAGTAATGCAGCAGGGCAAATCAACAAACTATTCCCACAAAGGGGACAGGAAACATTGTACCATTGCATCCAAGGACTTTCGTTTGCAGGCTTCTCTAAGATCTGCTTGGTCTCCTGGCCATTAGCATGGAGGTCCTGTGCCTCCACACTTCTTCCGAGATCCTTGTGGCCACTTTCAAGCCTCTCTACAGGGGCCCCTAGTAAGAGTGAGATCAGGGTTCATGTGGTAGGGTAAGACAATAGAAGATCAACTGCTAATAGGATCTGTGAAAACTTATTTTCTAGAAGCACGTGAGGGGAGGCCCATGCTGCAGAAATTCTGCACAGGTTATACACAAAATGTATGGCAAACCACCCTGTTCCACCTGTCCACAAGGGGCTGACAGCTCTTCCTCCTTCCATCACAGAGTTCAGTCAAATGGGTCTCAAGAACAGAGCCTTTCTAGGAGTATCACTAGTGCTACCCAGCGTAGGCCTGGGGGAGTGCCAGCTGTGCTTGATTCAGGAAAGGTAGAACTGCAAAGTGAACCAGGTATCTCATAGGGGTCCCCCTTGCAGCCCTGTTCCCTCCTCCAACACAGGTAAAGCTGAGCTTTCAAGGCAATGATGTTCTATTACTAGTAAGTGCATATAAAATTCATGGCCTGCATGTGGATTGTGCAGTCTGTGGCAGATGGGGAGTGAATGAAGACAGGTTATCGTTGTAACCAGTCAGCACCATGGATAGGATATTGTTAAAGTCATTCGGTGAAGGAGGGTAAAAGCAGAGAAACACTGATTCTGGGATCAAAGGTGAAAGCAGAGTTATGGGAGAGCTGCAACATCTGCAGACTCTATATACCATCCAAGATGCAAAATTCTGATATCTTAGAGCCTCCTCTGGGAGGTTGGTTGAAGCTGTCTGAGTTCATTGTTCTATGTACTCAACAGGCCATGATTAGCTGGTCACTAAATAGGTTATGTGATAAATTCCTAACATGATGAGCTTCTGACATGACATGATAGCCCTTCTGGAAATAAAAAGATAATAAAGAGAATCCTTGGCAATTTTAACATGCAGGCAAATTGAAGCCTAGACCCAAGGAGGGACCAGGTCTAGCGGGTTCTGCCTGAACATCTCTGTGGATCTCAGATGCTTCTAAGGGCTTGGTGCCTACATGTATTAGAAGCCTCGTCTTTACAAGAAATGCCTATAGCACAGTTTCATGAAGCAGAGAGACATGATGGGGTGTGAGTCTAAGAATGCAAAAAATGCAGATCCAGATGAGAAGTGCAATAAGGTGAAAAGGAGCCTGGAGTAGAACTATGATGACAACAGGAGTAGGTGGAGAATAATAGAACTTCCTCTTCTCCTTGCAGAACCCCTAGTGTCAACAGTGAAGCACCCAGAGCACAGTGTCTAAACATGTCCTCTACCCTGGTTTCTCATTAAGCAGGAAAGCAACAAACTTGAGAGAACAAGAGAAAATGACTGCTGTTAGAGCACCAACACAAGTAGGGGGACCTTACTGGACAGAGATCTCCCTTTGCCTCTATGCCCTAGAAAAGAACAGCAGGCAGCATCCTTTCAGCACAAGAAGCCATTCCTAACACACTGATCCCAATACCATACTGTTCTCTTATGCCAGGACAGGAGTTGACTTTGGAGACTGATTTGTGTGAAAGAGAGGGTAGGAAAGTCAAAAGCAAATGGCAGAAGAGTAGCCACTTACTATTAAAAAAAGAAATAAAAAACCCATCCCATTGGAACTGAGCTTCTGAAGCTAGGGAGATGGGCAGGAATTCAGCTAGGATGAGACGGGTAGGAATATAAAGAGGAAAGAGGTAAATAATGTTTCTTGTCCTGATCTGTATACTTTCCTGCTTGCATGTCTGTTGCTGAACCATATACCCTACTCTCATGCTTGTCTTGCTCTGACTCGTTGAATCACATTGTTTAGATGGAAAGCTCTTTGGGACAGGGCTGTGTCCTCCAATGTGTTTATGTAACACCCAGCAGAACAGCGCCTCAGCAACTAGCAATAACACCAACAACTCTGATGGTCCTGACTTCTTAGCATTCTATTTTTAACAAGAAAGATTATTTCCTTTTTTATAAGTACCTGATACTGCCAGCCATTATTCTTTCTTAATATATTTTTGCCTGGCGCCTGCAAGGATATTCTCCTTCACTATTGGAATACAGCCATCACTGGAAGAGGAACCTGTCAGCGGGATGGTGCTGAGCTGTACAATAGCTCTACTGAGAGAACAAAGTGCCCCAACTCTAGATGAAACTGCCTAGCAATATGCCTACTATGCTTTTATGAAACCTGCCCTGGGGCCCTCTAATGTCCAGAATGACAACATGTAACAAGGTGAACATGCTGCTCATTCCCCATATGCTCATTGGGTAAAATGCCACTCTCCTTTCTTCCCCTCTTCCCTATCCTTTGAATTTAAATTACTGCTTTCTATTAAGAACCTCTGCTCCCTGAAGGTCCTTTTATAGCATCAGATGAAGTAGGCTGTTGCTTACAAAAGCTTATGCCTCTCTGACTTATTCTTTAAGGTGCCACAGCTCTACCTTGTGCTAGTCATAGAATCACAGAAAAGGAGGGCTGGAAGGGATTTCCAGGTCTTCTAGTCAAATCCCCTGATCAAGACTGAATCATCCCTATCCAAACCACCATATACAAGTCCTTGTCTAACCTTATCCTAACACTATGCAGTCAACCGTGTAGCACAACTATAAGGCCAATTTCCCAAAGACATCAAAAGCACCCTAACCTGCCACAGGAAACCAAGGGGACAACACTGCTCAGTATCCCCCTCTGCCTCCAAGGAGCAGGGTGAGTGGAGGGGAGAGGGGAGGCAAGGCCAGTGCTGCTGGCCTTGCCCCGCAGCTCCAGCCCTTCAATCCCCATGGTCATGGTGGCACTCCACTGTGTGTGTCTGTCTGTGCAGGGCACTCTGATGGGTTGTTTCAGTCATCATTGTGATTTGCTGCCAAGACAACCTATCAGAGTGCAAATAAAGTGTTACAGAAAGACAGACTAAGGCTTTTATTATATTAGACTAGAATATGGTTTGGAGGCTAGAGTAGGCCTCAAAATCTTTGCTGGTTCCAGATGACCCTTGCTGAAGGGGAGAAACATTCTGCCAGTATGTTTTGACAGAAGAATGTCTAAAAGGTGACTGGGAATTTCTCCTTTAACTCTGATAACCCCAGAACCAGTGTCTGAGAATTACTGAGCACTGTTGAAGTCATCTGGGGAGAAGGCCAAAGGTATGTTTGCTCATTTAGATTTATAAAACCTGAGAAGCTTATTTCATGCTTGAGGTGTTCCTGCCAATGATTTAAATAGACAATCAGTATAAACAGGAAAAAGACAACAGCAACCCCCAAAAGTATGACAGTTCTTAAAAAGACTGCCCAGCACTAACAAAAAAATGGATTATCCCACTCTCTTGAGAAGCAACCCTATCCTTAAAAGCTCCCTTAAAAAGATCTGCCTTGTCCATGCCTCAGAAGTTAATAGTCAGGCTATTATGGCCTAGTTTGGGAAGGAAGCATTTTCCAAACAAAAAGAATGAGGAATAAAGACTGAGAAATAAGATGATAAAAAATGAGCCAGGATTTCTAGTAGCCTCTATGTCTTCCTAAACGTCCTGAGGCAGTTAGGGCCCAAGAGAACACAGACACCAAGGAGATACTAATATCGGTCATGCAAAAGATGTCACAAAAAGTCCCACTTCAGTATGGTAGGCAGATCAGGTGATGGGTTTGTAGGTCTTGGCTGACTTGGTCCACATAACTCAGTAAAACTGTGATTCTAGTAACCCCTGAAGATATGATAGATTCACTGTTAAGGGAACCTATGAACCAGAGAGATACCAAGGTAAATCCACAGGTGGGTTTAGAGAATCACCCAAGCTGAGAAAAGCTTGCCGATCAATAAGGACAAGCAATCCTTGAATGAAATGAAGACAGTCATCCCAGACAGCAGTATAGACAAGTCTGAAGACTTCAGGACCACCCTCTTGATGGAGTACTATACATGAGATGTGGACAAGGGAATCAGTGAAACAGTCCCTGCTTAATGCCATGGAAGATGGCCATTACCTAGAGAGAAGGCAGTTTGGCAGGGCTAGTGCTGGCAGAGCCATATCTATGTCCAAGATTCCAATCAAAGTAATAAGAGTGCAAAATAAATGATGCCCTAGATTGTACTGCTCAGTGTCACCAAACCCCATGCCTACAGTTCAGGTACTGAGCTCTGAAGAAGGAGATCTTTAAATAATCAATACTAAAATGCCTTTTCCTAGAGGCAATGGTTCTCAACCTTTTTAGATTCAAGGCACTCCTCCAAAAATGGCAGATCTTAATTTTCACTTGTCTTTTTTACTTATTTAGACCTTTTTCACTTATTTTTGAATTTTTCTGTTGCAAAAAACTAAGGAAGACCACAACATGTCAGAATGTTTTTAACACTATGGATTCCTATATGAAAATTCTGGGTTTATCTTGTAAATCATGTTTGCACCTCATGGCACACACAGAAGGGTTTCAAGGCACTCCAGAATGCCAGGGCACCTTGGTTGACAGTCACTGTGCTAAGGTGACTGAGCCCAGTGGAGTCAACATCAGAACACAAAGCATTATTGCAGTGAAGATCCTCAAGTCTGAGGCAGAAGAAGAAGGTCTCCCATAGTGAAGATATTCTGGGTGTGAAAACCAGTATAGTCCATACAGTCATGATTTCAAGATAGAGTCTTTGACTTATAAATTCACTTCTTCCTGAGCTCCAAGGAAAAAATACTTTGCTGGGAATCAGCATCCCTGGAAGCTCAGTAGACTTCTGCATGGACTCTTTTTCTCTGCCAGTCCAGTGTTTGCTGATAGAGCCAGCTTTCTCCCCATTCTTGCTATTGATTTTTTTCAAATGTAGCAGAGGTCTTAGCCTGTATTTCCCTCAAAGTACTCTAAGTGCTCACAGTCAATACCTACCATCTTGAAATCCAGTACAG
This sequence comes from Caiman crocodilus, assembly GCA_030014935.1. NCBI lineage: Eukaryota > Metazoa > Chordata > Crocodylia > Alligatoridae > Caiman > Caiman crocodilus. Next base: position 3,033,125 of record JAGPOW010003447.1, on the reverse strand, counting down.
TGCTGGATATCAAATTTAACTTAGGCCCTCAAAGAGAGAAGCAACAGTCTGAGCTGAGCAGGCCAGAAGGAAACATCAGGCTGAGCTGCTCCTGGGACATCTTGGAGGTAAGGGCAGGAGCTATAGGGATGGTTTGAAGGCACCTGGTCCTGGGCATGACCTGAAACTGCACTCTGCCAGGGAAGGGTGGTCTGAGGCTCCTAGTGGCATGCAAGTCCCCAGGAAATGCCACACCAGTTAACACCCCCACTCCTCCTGGGGAAAAGTACCTTATAACCCTAGTCCCTGTCTATGGGTGGGTTACCAACACTGGAAGGGAGTGAGGCCAAGCAAGCCCAGTGTTGGGGCTGCCTGAGCCCAGTGTAAGGGCCAGGCACAATGGCAGCCACCTGAGCCTACAGGGTGAGAGACCCCAGTGTTAGGGGCCAGGCACGGCAGCAGCCACCTGAGCCTATAGGGTGGAAGACCCTGGGAGTATGAAGCAGCCTATTGAGGGGCAGAAGGCCCAGTGAGGAGCTGAGTGTATAGTGCGACCCAGTTGAGAGTGGTAAAGATGAGTGGCCCTAGTGAGGGGCAGAACCACTGACTTTGGGGAATAGATGTATCAGATGGGACAATATGGAAATACCGGCTGTGCCAGTAATACTGGAATTGACAATATGGAAATACTGGATGTGACATTGAAAGAGCTGCGAGGCATGGGACACATGTAAAGGGAGGTCGGAGAGTGTACTTAGGAACCTGTTATCAAGAGGTTGAACAATGGGCAGCCTCCCACCTTAGAAATAAAATTCATATTATTTTCATCAAGGTGTGGCAGGAGAGTGAGGTGGGGGTTTAGCCCAGTACAGGTGGGCAGCCGGCACTTGAGATATGGCCCTGAAACATTAGCCTGTTACAGGGTGGTTGCAGCCAGCTTCCATGAAGCACGATCCTGAATGTCATTTCAATGTCTGGAGTAGGGAGATCCACTCCCTGTCTCTGAGATCCCTTTGCAAAGGAGACCTGAGCAATCATCTCACAGCTTAACCCTTCAGCTGCTTATCCTCCACTGCATTTGCAGTGTTGCCCTAGGGTTTACTCAGTGGGTTTGGGGCTTACAGCTCCCAGTCCATGAAGCAGCATCCAAAGCCTCCAGGACTTGGCTATGCTGTGCAGACCCCTCTCCACCAGAACTTTTGGTTCCCTTCCATTATCTTCAAAGTTTTGACCTCTGTTCCCTAATGACCTGCTGCACAGCAGCAGTCACTGGGTGGATTTTATGTGCCCTGCTCAGAGGACAAGGAAGGAGCAAAGGGAATCCTACCTGTTGCCCTATGTCCTCCATTTTAGTTTCTTTCCTGTTGGCATCTTTGTTTCCAGACACATCTGCTCTAGGTTTTTCTTGCAGACCATGGGCTCCTTTAATTTCTGATTTCTGATTACCTGCCCCTTGTGTAGTGCTCTCCTGAAGGGCAGTGTTTCTTTTGTCCCACTTCACCACCTCTTTCCTGTCTCCTGGGTCTCCAGCATTCTGCTTTCCAGGAACCCGAAGGCCCTCATACTTCTTTTGGTCACTTTCATTCTTGGGGGCAATGTTTTGGAGACTAACATCCTTCAGTGAACCAGACTTACTAATGCCCTTTCCCTCTGGTCCATTTTTGTGAACATCCAAGTTGGCTAGTGCATTTGTAGAATCCTGACCTTGGCCTGGGGCATTTGAATAACCTTCCTCTTGGATTCCTCCTTTTTGTACACCATCCACTTGAACAATTCCACTTTGAGGACCCTCCTGTTGGAGCTTTTCATCACGGCAGGCCTTATATTCTAAGCCATCGGAACTAGGGCCCTTGCTGCCATCAGGAAGGGACTCATCCTGCTGCTCCTGGAAACTAGACTTCTTCTCAATATGGGTGACCCGAAACCTAGCAAAGAAAAAATCAAGTCAGACATAGGGATGAATGTCTTCCTTCATCTCATCCTGACCTTCAGAGTATACAGGCTGACCTCTAGCCGCTCGCCCTTCATTGGCAAGCTGATGTTCTTTTCTTCTGGTTAGCTACACACCATTCGTAAGCTGAGCCTGACCCCTGCAGTCTTTATATCATTTCTCAAACTGAATCTTGATCTCTTGTTAATTTATACACCATACTGCTGCTATCCTCTGAGATTTTAAAGCAAAGTCTTCTGCATGCCATTACTGACATTTGACTTGCTTATGCTGTATGATCTTGAACCTGTGACTCCCCTCCAAACTCTCCTTGTCACATTTCAGCAAACATTTTAAGCTAACACTAACCTTTACTTCCCCCTCTCCAGCATTCAGGTGACAATCTTATTTTCCCTCGCTCTCAAGCCTTCAGCATGCCCTGCTGATCTCTCCCCTAACTGCACCCCCTTTTGTTTGCCCCTGCTGATCTCACTCCATTCTTTGCACACATTTCTTTTCATGCCTTGCAGAATAGCACCTGTTGTCATATCTCTCTTACTAGGTTACCAGAAAACTGAGAGAGGCTGAGACAGCAGTCACCAGTTTTGACCTGGTAGAGAAAGAAGAAACCAGAAGTGATCATCCTTCAAAAAGAGGGTACTGTTGGGACTAGGCATCTTGCTATGGTTTCAGATGCGTAATTTAAACTGAAAGGCATCTTCACTCAACCCACCTTTAAATGGGTGCCTGGTCATTTGGGCTGGAGAATCAAAGCAACCAGTTATGATGCTAGTCACATCAATCTCTTGTGTGCCTTTGGCTACAGAAACTGCTGCTTACTAGCCATGCTTACCCAGTGGGCTGCCTAGGTTCAAGATGACCTTTGACCTCTTGGCTAAGCCCTGTAGGGAGGCTCAATGTGTGTGTGTCTCCATCTTTGCACTCCTCACACGTGTTAGTATGAAAAATGGCTCATTACCTTTCACATTGAGACTCATGGAAAAGTGACTGGGAAAATGCTCTATAATTGTGTAAGGGTGTTCAGTACTTACTGTGACTACTTCACAATGAACAGGTATTTCCCCTAGCAAAAAAGGAGCAGCAGCCTCTGCCAGATATAGGTGAATGACCCTACCCTGCAGGGCTTAGCCCAGCACTGTGTGCCTCTCCTTGACAGAGCCATTCATTCATTCCTGAGCTTGCTTCACTCTGCCTATTGCCATTGTCACTGCAGGGCACTGGTAATTTATACACAGATCCTGCAGCAGGAATGCTCCACCTCTGACATTTGTAGGAGGTACTGATACCAGCAACTGATCTGGGACTACTGGCCCTACCTGTCAACAAAAGCCCTACTCATGCACTGTTGTCACAGTGGGTTCTTCTAAGGATGTACACTGAACATACCCTGGTAATCCCACTCACAAGAGCATGCTGCTCTCAGTCAACAGGACAGATTGAGAAAATAGGTGGGGACTGCCTGCTTTTTCTCTAGGAGAGGAATCAGCATCTTCTTTGCTTTACCTAGAAGGCAAAGAGCTGGGAAAGGAAGTGTTTGCTCTATGTCATGTAGGCAATTTGGGGCTGGAAAATTTGACTGGGAGCCAAGAGACACGAGCCATCTTGTTTGTTCTGATCCAGTGGGACTTGTACAAGTCATCATCCTCTGTGTCAGTGGTGACGTGTAGAGGGTGCACGGGGGTGCATATGCACCCCTTGAGAGCACTGGTGCACCCCCTGACAGCCAGCATTCCCTGCTTTGGTGACAAGCAAGGGGGGCAGGTGAGAGTGCTGGTGCTCCCCCACCCCCACCCCAAGAGCACCAGCCTGGGAGTGGGGGCACCAGGAAAAGTGATCCCTGTTGTCCCCTTGAAGCCAATCCTAGGGGGTGGAGGGGAGGGTGGTGGGGGATTCCCCCATGGCCAGTTGTGCCAACCTGGAAGTGCCAGTGTGATTGGCTGCAGGGGACCCCTCCCTTCCCCCATCTGGTTGCTGACTGGCCTGGGGGGGCGGGGGGCAAGTGCCTTCCCTGACTCAAGAGGCACCAGTCACCCATACTCTGTGTTTCATTATCTGTGAAATGAGGGTGATAAAACTGCCCAGAAGTCAATCATTAAGACATCAATGGTGCCCAATCTGATGCCAGCATTTCTTCAGCGAACAAGGTGTAGTAATGTGTAGCCATAGACAGTTCAAGGGACAGGAGTCAGTTAGATATGGAGATACACTGTCTGAACTACAAAAGGAAATAAATAACAAGGTATGACAATGTTTCAGAATTTAAATCAATATGAAAAGTCAGAACCAGATGCACAAAGAGATAAAAGTTAGCTATAAATATCAATGGATAACTACTTTATTAAAGAAATTCAGGATGAATGTTACTAAAAAAACAGCAAGACTTGTATAGTTCCAGTTATATTCCTCTGATTGAAAGACTCAAAATAGATTTAGAAAATTGGTCAAATTATGAAATTTTGTGGTCATATAAAATTGCACTGGGTAAAAATAAAGCAAACACTCTGCCCAACAGTCAAACTTCATGTATTACTATGGCTAAAGAAATCTTTTAGGTCCAATTCAATATATAATCACTCTTTTACAAAAACAACAATGAAAGTTTGGGGAAAAGGATGCTTACTTAGAAATTTGGTGGAAATTTTTGGAACTCGCTAAAAAAAAAGAAACTTCTCCTGTCTCCAAAAGATAAAATTTGAGAAACTTTTTGAATATTGAAGAAAAGTGCATGTTTTATGAACTAACACTTAACATTTAAAATTTTAAAGCAGAGATAAGCAGAAGATAGTAAAATTTGTATTATGCAGAGTTTTGAGAAAAAAGAAGGGTGAATTATTATACAGAGATGAAGAAACACAAAAGCTTAACATTGACTGAAGTGTAAACGAACTGTCAGAGGCTAAAAGGAAGAGAAGAAAAGAACACAAGAGTCCTGTGTACATTGACTAGGGTCATCTTGAGCACAACTGATAGAAAATAAATATCTGTCTTTATGTATATTTTAGGGGATTGGATATACTTGAAATGCTAAATTTGTTATTTGATAAGTTGGATTAATTAATAAAGTTAAAAAAAAAGATTTTGGGATAGTAGTTGTTTGTCTCCTAGCGTTAGTATTGCTGGAGTAACAGTAAGTAGGAACTAGAGAGCTCCTTGGGGCAAGGAAAGGCAGGGAGGAGAGGAGGAAAGGTGCAGGGACCTTGAGATCAAAAATGGCTCCAGTAGAGAGGCCACTCCCTTCTACAACAAATGCAAGGCCAACAGGAAATGCTTTGGTAGGGATCTGCTAAATACCTGCCGACTGAGAAGACAGTCGTCTCCCCAGGATGCATCCTGGCTTTGCTCTCCTTGGATCTGCCCTGGCGATGCAGAGCATGCCTCTTCTTCTTGCTGCAGTGAATGCACGGGGCCTGCGTGGAGCCCAGGTGCACTGTGTGGTGATGTGGCGGGCCCCCATCCTGGCTATTACGATGAGGACAAAGACTGCTGTAGGAAAGAAACAGAGACGATTAGTATCTTATAAATGGGGGAGGCCAGCCATCATGTTGGGCCACTTTCAAGTCTGTACGCAGAGAAGAAAGAGTTTTTGAGGAAATTAATGGAATTAGAGCAGAATTGCTCACAGGGCAGAAGGCAAGAAAAGGATGTTCCATCCTGACTAAAGGAGAGTGGTCACACAGTGACAGAAAATTGAGGTCCCCATGAACTTGGGGTCTCAGCTTCTTCACAGGTGAGCCATAAGACCCCAGCTTCACCTTGTCCACCTAAGCTTTCCAAGTATCTGTTGAGACCAAATGGGATTGGATTAGGGGCCTAAGTGCACTCAGATAGTCTCGGGATTGGAATGCTGCCCATGGTACTGCTGATCCCTTCACCACTGCAAAAGCTGAGGAATGGTAGATGATCCTCCTTACCTGGGCACTGGCATGTGGACATCCCCTTCACTGTCCCCCAGCATTTCCTTCAGGGCTTCTACATTTGCTGGCAATGAGAAGAAACAGAAAATATATCCAGCCAGAACAGTCCAGTGCTCAAGAATACCCCCCAGAGGCAGGCCCAATGAAATACCCACCTTCATTCTGAATGATGCATCTCACAATCTTTTCTACTGTGTCCTCATTCAGTTCCTCCTCTTCATCTGAAAAGAGAAAATGTGGCAGCAAGGGAAGAGATTTAGGTGCTCCCCTGGCAGGGAGGTAATCTATATACAGTCCCAACTACTGAAGAACAAGAGTAACCAAGAGTAAACCAAGCACTTTTTTTCTATATAGGGAAAGCCCTGAAAAGCAGCTGTATCCTGCTTCCATACCTAGGAGACACACCAAGTGTTTGGGCTTTCCCTTCCATCATCAAGCTTCATCTCTAGAGGCAACAGGAAATGATGCTGTGGTGCTTTCTCTCCAATAGCAGAACCTTCCCATACCCTAGGAGAGTAGGTTTACCCTTCCACACGGGGAATTAGTGAGACCTCATGAACAATAGCCCCTCACAGTGGCGGGGGCTCTTGAAAAAGGAATGTCATAGAATCCAAGAAAAAATCTAATACAATAAAAGGCTTAGTCTGTCTGTCTGTCCATCCGTAATGCTTTTGGGCAGCTGTGTATGCACCACCAAGAGGGCGGGCAGCGATTGACTGCATGGGCCTGGGCTACACAGGCCTGAGTTTCTATTGCTGCTGGGGAAGTTTGTGGTGGTGAATATGCCCCAGCCACTCAAGCAGTGGGGTTTCCTCCCAGCTGAGGGATCACGGTGGTGGTGCCCCCACACTGCCCGGCCCCAATACCCCCCAGAACAGCTGGTAGGGAGGGAGAGGTGGCAGGCAGGGGGGAGGGAGGCAAGGGACAGACCCAGAGCAGCAATGAGGGAGGAGTTGTGCAGCGCTGCACCCTGAGAGGCAATGAGGGGTGGGGGTAGAGAAGGGCCAGACCTGGAGTGGCAGCAGGGCAGGGCAGAGTAGGGCCGGACATGGAGCAATGGGGTGGAGGAGGAGTTGAGCAGAGCCAGACCCAGAGCAGTAGGGGGCAGGGGCATGGGGCTGGATACAAGGTTCCATCCCCACTCACCTGCCCCCGCCCCCTGTCATTCTTGATGGGCAATTTGCTAGTATTTGTAATACAGTCTCATAACTTAGGATTTCTAGACCACAGTGACAAACATGCTTCATTGCTGGGAATGCTTCTGGCCGGGCAGTGCATTGTGGAGTGGTGGAAAGCAGCAGCAGTGCATCAGCAAGAAGGTTGCTCCTTTTATTAGAGGAATACTGCTGTCAGAGGCTTTGAGAAAGCATACACTAAGACCAAAAATACCATTTCAGTGAACCACACTGAACCACACATCATAGGAAACCTTGTCTTTTCCTGAGGCAACATTCTTTTGGGCCCTGGAGGTGAGATGAGGGGCATGAAGACAGTCTACAAGCAAGATTCTGCAAGCCTCCTATAGGGGCTCTAGACAACTTGCCTAAGTAAGTTAAAAACTGAGCTCCACCAGAAAGTGTTGACCCCAAGAGTACTCTTCCAGCTGAACCAGTATCTAAAATGAAATCTTTTCAGTGGTTACAGGTGCAGGGTCCAAGCTTGCACATCTGGAAGCTAACAGGAAAATTCCTATTGATATCACTGAGCCTTGGATTGAACTCTTGGGTAATGGAGTACAGAGCTTATAATTTCTGGGAAGCTCAAATATATTTCCACATGAGTGGAACTGAGAGCTGCTAAAGCCATGAGTCACATCTAAGGGTCCTTGGAAGGCCCAAGTTGCACCTGTATTTGTAAATGCCAAGTATCTGTGAGAGCCACATTTGCCCTAAGGAAGTTGTGAGTTCTGCCAGTCAGAATTACAATTCAGTGTCAGAGGCTGTAGCTTTTGGAGCCCTGCTCTTAAACTGCAGAATTCAATACTTACACAACTGCTGTTTTGAGTTATGAAAGTTACAGAGAAAAGATGCAGCTATTTCTTTGCAGTAAAAGCTGAAGAAGCTAGTAAACAACAAAGGCAGCTAAGATATGGCTAAAGAAAGTATGTCAGTCAGAAGAGCATTAAGAGTATAAAATAGCTTTTTTAAAAAAATTGAAATACAAGGAAAAAATGGTATTTGCAGAGGTTTCAGCATCGACTCTGACAATGCCATAAGCTCCACCTCTAAGTCAAAGCCTTTTACTGAAGCCCATCTCACCCTACCTGGCTTAGCAATATGGATCCTGTACCACCATAAAGCCAACTCTCACTCTACAAAGTGACCAGGGAGCCAACACACAGGCAAGACTGTACCTTTACACCATGAACTGGCAAACTTTACTGTACTTAACTGTTGCTTGGCAATATCCTTTATGACAAGTACCACCTGATAGACCCAGATACCTTTCCTGCAGGTCCCTCACTGAGCCACTTGAGACAGCCTTAGGGGATGGAAAGCCACTGGCACAATTGCCCAGTCCTTACCCATGCAATCTGATTTCTGTATGTTACAGGAGTTGGCTGGCTGACAGCTTTCAACTGTGTACTGGCAAGTTTTGCATACTTTCCAACATAGAACACAAACCCCAAGAATGTGCTCCTAATTATCCATGATAACCCCTGGACTGTAGTGTACATGCCGTTATATACAATACACCCTCAGAGGGTGCCTATAAGTTACAGAAATATACAAATCAATAGTATCTTAGTGGAATTCCCATGTCCAGCAAGAAAGGCCTACGTTTTGTGACACAGCTAGAAACTGACTCCTGCTCGTGGGTAGAAAGAAGATGGGAACATGGGTCAAATCCCTTGTGTATATCATGAGTGCATCACTGGTATCTACATATCAGAAAGAGTTAAACTGAAGGTGATCCCATATCCATGGGTGCCATAAGCAATGATGCAAATTACAGCAGGTGTGAACTTCAATTTAAGTGGAGAAACTATGAAATGGCATTGATTTGGCATCCAGCATGAGTGGAAAAGGAATGCAACTTACATATATAGGCTTTAAGGAAAGAAGGTGCAGCTCCACTGAAGTCAGCAGGAGTTATACACATTTACATCAAGACTGAACTTACCCCATTGATTTGGGGAAAAGTACATATGTACTTTCTTCATGGCTGTTAGCTACTCTTTTCACATCCCTGCCCTTCCCATTCTTGTGATGTACAAGCTATGCTCATTTTGTGTGCCAGCTACCTGCCCAAACAGTGCATATTATAGTACATTGCCATTTACACCTATTTTCTGATGTTCTTACTATTGGGCCACCAGGACCTCCTCAAGCACAGTGCCCACCAGTGCACCAACAAATGCTTATTGTTAGCAGGAGGCTGCTACACCCTGCAGAATAAGCCCAGTCCTTCTGCTTCATTACTCACTGGCCTGGAGCTCTGTCAACACCTCCTTGTTGTCAGGGTCAAGCTCATCACGAAACGTCCGGCACCGATAGCCCTTTTTCTTCAGGACATGACAAATCAGGAAGCCCACAAGCCCCATGATGAAGAAGACCAGCACGAGCAGGAAGAGCATGTACAAGCTGTGCTGGGGATCTGCCTCCCCATCATCAGTGCTGTTCTGGTCTGACATATGGATCTAGGAGACAGCAGGAAAGATGTCTCAGAGCCTCATGCACTGGCACACTCTCTTTGGCCATTCTAGTCCTTGCTGTCCTGCCACTACTGGACTGGGGAAAAGGAAACATCTTGTTCTTTCTCCATGTGGTTTGCAGTGCTCTATTTGACTGGTACAGTCCTTCAGAGAAGCAGCTTGGCATTTCTGAGGAGCCAACATCAGTAACTGAGCCAGGGAAAGCCATATTCTGGCCCTTATGGGGGGATTTACAAAGGGGCATCTCCCCAGCTGCCAGCACCATAGGAAAGGTGGGACACAAGAAGGAAGAGGCTACAATGCCGCCACATCCAGGGGGCTGCCCACCTCCGTCTGTATCTTGTCATTTTCTGCCGGGTGCCTTCTCTGTCCTGGCAGCTGAGGTTTCCCAAGGACATCACCAGCCCCGCACTTCCCCGCTCCCCGCCATCTCCAGCTTTGGCTCCCTGCAGAGCAACTGTCCCCTCCCAAGGGCACGGGTCCCGCTCTTCAACCCTGTTCGCAGCCCGGAAGCAAGGCACGCTGCTGCCTGCTGCCCCTGCCTGGGAACGAGTGACCCCAGGCTCCTCTCCCACGGCCGCTGCAGCCGCCCGCTTTGCCTGGCTCTGGCGAGTGCCCAGCAGAGTACTCACAGCCGGCGGACAGGGCCTCAGATGCCAAAGTCAAAAGCAAAGGGAGGGGGTCAGTGCGGCGGCCGCGGGCGCAGCGTCGGGCTCACGGAGGCGGGCGCTGAGGCGGGCAGGGGGCGCCGCGGCTGCTCTCGGGAGAAGCATCATCCTTCTCCCAGCGTTGGGCAGCATCGCTGGCTGGGGAGATGCCGCCTGCCTGCCTGCCCTTCCCCCTCCGCACCGAGCTCAGCAGCTACGCCTGCTCCCCTCCCCACGCATGTCCCGGATCGTCTGTCCTTGCGCGGCTGCTCGCTGCCTCCCGTGCTCATCAGCGCATCCTGCCGCCCCTCTCCCTTCCGCAGCTCCTGGCCAGCCGCGGCTGCACTGACACCTTCTGCTACCGAGCAGCGCCCGCGGCCGCATTAGGCGTTTCTCTGGTACCTTTCAGCAGAGCTATCCTCTTCACCTTCGCCCGTCTCCTAGCAACCCAGCATCCCGCTGCCGGGTACCACTTCTTCTGGCCCGGCACAAATGGCTCATCCTCAGGAAGGAGCAAGACAAGCAGTCTTTGTGCTGCTTCTGTATGCCTGGGGAGCCTTCTGCTGTCTGTCAGTGGAAGCACCTAGCTACTCTGACCCCCAGAAAATACCTCTGAAACTCCTCTAGTATGTCAGGGAGAGATTGAAACAGCTGCCCCACAGCAGAAGGAAGGGGCACACCTGTGACACCGTTATGGAGGAGGCATTGGCAAGCTGCACAGCTTTACAGGGGTGAGAAGGAGAGCAGGTACTAACCTCACTGAAACAAAAGCCATATCTCATGTCTTCAGCGCCACTTGCTCCAAAACCCATTATGTTCTAGAGGGTAATCAGAAAGGTGACATACTGTGGGGAAAGGAACTTCTGTACCTGGGAAGTCATCTCCCACAGAAGGGTGACATCAATGAAGAAATGCAACACTGTATTAAAAGTGCAAGTGCAGCCTTCAGACACCTGAGGAAACAGGTAATTGAAGATTGTGATGTCACATTTGAAACCAAGGTCATGACTTATCAAGCAGTCATGATCCCTACCTTACTATACACAGCTGAAATGTGGACAATGTACAGGAGACCTGAAGTCGCTGGAAAAGTACCATCAATGCTGCCTGCAGAAGGTCCATCCAATCCAGTGGGAAGACAGATGCACCAACATTAGAGTCCACTCACAAGCAGAGTCCACTTCTGTCACACTGGAAGACAGGCTTAGAATACAGGCTAACCTGGACACGCTTGTAAGGTGGACAGATCTAAACCTGATAGTTTTTAACATTAAGAAATGTGAAGTGCTCCATCTGGGGAGAAATAATCCACAACATACTTTCAGGCTCAGTGGTGCTACACCACAACTGAAAAAGACTTGGGGGTCATGATTGGCCACAAAATGAACATGAGCCACCAATGTGATGCTATAGCTGGCAAAGTGGACAGCCCTCTGGCATGCATCGATCAATGCATCACAAGCAAGACTAGGGATGTCATCCTCCTGCTCTAGTCGGCATTAGTGAGGCTGCAACTGGAATACTGCATTCTGTTCTGGGCACTGCACTTAGAAAAGGATGTAAAGAAGCTGGAAAGAGTCCAAAGAAGGACCACACAAATTATTAGAGGTCTGGAGAACAGACCATATGAGGAGAGGCTGAAGGACATGGGACTGTTCGGCCTGGGAAAGAGAAGTCAAGGAGACTTGGTGACAGCTCTTAAGTATGTAAGGGGTATGTAAGTAGCCAGGGGCTAGGAGAACATCTGTTCACCAAGACACCCCAGGGGAAAACTAGGAATAATGGTCAAAAAATGATAGAAGATCGACTCAGATTAGACATAAGGAAAAACATTATGGGTCATGTGTCCAGAGTCTGGAATAGACTCCCCCCGGAGGTGGTATGGTCACCTTCCCAGGAAATCTTCAAAAGATGACTGGATGCACATCTCACTGGGGGCATCTGACCTCAGCAGTCTTTCCTGCTTTTCTGCTGGACTTGAAACTCTTGTGAGGTCCCTTCCAGCCCCTAACTTCTATGAATTTTTAAATACCACAAGTATTGAGGAAATGATCATCTGACATCAGCTTTGCTGGTCCAGCCATGTCATCCAGATGTCTGACACCAGAATCTTGAAGCAAGTTTTATTCCTCCTGCTCAGTCAAGGCATACACTTAAGAGAAGGGCAGAGAAAGCACTTCAAGGATGTCCTCAAAGCCAACTTAAAAAAATGTTACATCAACATCAATTCATGGGACACTATCACCCAGGACCTCTCCAAATGAAGGAAGAGTCTGCTGCAAGGGTCTCAGTACTTTGAAACCTTATGACAACAACAGGAGAGAGAAAAGTGGGAGTGGCAGAAACAGTGTGTTGTGGACCGAATCAAGAATCCAGAACCATCCACCCAACACAAACACCTGCTTGAGTTGCAACAGAGTCTGTCAATCCTGGGTCAGCCTCATCAGCTATCTTTAGACCCACAGATGAAACAATCATGAAAAACAGTCATCCTTGACTGTGAGGGGTTGGCAGTGATGATTATGGTACTGAGGGGACAAAGGCAGAAATCACAGATAGCAAGATTGTGAAGGTATGTGCACCTTTGTGTGATGAGTGAAGGGAAGGAGATGTGATCTTATTTGTACAGGTATATGTATATTTATGGCAGGGAATAGCCCCAAATCATGTCTGTACTTCTGTGTACATTCAGTGAACCACACATGTGAACACATGCACATATAACTGCTGGCACTACTGTACATACTAGGGTGCAATAGTCTGATCAGTACAAAAGAAACTTTCTCTTGATAAGGAGCTCAGAAACCACTCCTGCTGCTCTGGTGAATGTCCCTAACCTTTCTTGCCCACAGCAAAGCGAGGTGCATCCTCACTCAGGCAGCCAAACCTGCAACGCTTGACAGGACTGGTCCTCAGCCACACGTGTCCCACCTTCTGCAGTCTGCAGGAATGATTAGGAATGCCCTGAACCAGCTTGGGAAACCTTCCTCACAGACCAACCCTAGATGGCTGTTCCTGCTCCCCAAGCTCTCACATATAGAATCCCACAAGACCGAGCCCTCCCATCCATAGCATGCAAAATACAAAAAGGCATCAGGAGAGCTGGCAAGACATCTCAGAGGGAGTGCTGGCAGGTCACAAGTGGTACCCAGCCCTGCATCTCCTGTGCCTTCATTGTTTGAATAAAGAGCAGCTGGCAGTGACCAAAGCTGAATGTGGCCAAGATGCTTGCAAGAAGGATACACCTGGAAAAGTCTACCTTGTTTCCAACATTCCTCATTACCAAAAGCACCTCTTTGTTTATTAAATCAGTCTGAATCCTTGGGATCCTTTTGGACAATATCATAATGATAGAAATGCCAATTTTTATTGCAAGTGGCCAGCAGATGCAGTCTACCTTGTCAGACCTGGCCTTGGTAATCCAGTTATTCGTGACTTCTGAGTTTGATTACTGCTGCTCATTTTATCCAAGAGAAAAGCTTTATAACCAAAAAAGGCTCCATCTGCCTGAGAACATAGCAAAAAAGGTGCAACACACCAACTTCCCACTGAATACAGTGTATAGATCAAGAATCTTATGATTCTTTCACACAAATGGCCTTTAGTAACTGAAAAACTCATTCTCCTTCCATAGCTCTGACCTTATACAACAGCAATATTCTACTTCAGCAATGACAGTGCTGGGCAACAGATTTATGAGAACAGGAAAGTCCAGCAGAGGCTTGTGCGTACCAGAGACATACCAGAGCTCTATAGGAGCTGGATCTGAAATTAATTCCCACAGGAGTTATGAATGGCCACAGGCATAACTGTGCTCAGAACTAATGCAAAGTTCATTTAACTAATCTTTTCATGAATGAGCTCTTCCCACACGGAAAACATACCCACCCACTTAGTGAATCAAACACAAGCACTCCCTAATTACAATATTTCTCATGCAGACACAAGAGGGAAAGATTATTGTTTTCTTTTCTATTTTTATATACTTTGGAGGCATTCAGACATGGTGACAGACAACAAACAGCAACATGCATTCTCTCTCTCAAAATGTCTGTGGATTCATATGTATGAGCTGTACAAAGTGTTCATGAAAATTTACCAGCAGAAGGCAAGCAGCTACAGATCCAGGAGTGAGAATGTGAGTAGCCAAGCTAGCTCAGCCAAACAGCACTCAGGAGTCTGGCAAGGAGCTGAGTGTGGGACTCAAGGGTCTAGGACCCTGAGAGGGGCTGAGGGAGGGACCACTAGGGTCTAGGAGTCTAAGGGCTGTCCCTCATTGGGGAAGGGGAGGACTCATAGAGTGGACAAGGCAAGCCCAAATCGTGTTTATTGCTTGGACTGGTGATTCTAAAAAGGGCAATGCCTCAGAATGGTGCCCAGCATCTTAAAGGGGCCATTCTGTAAGAAAGAGAAGAAGTTAAGAGATCACCTTGAAAGAGGAACTGTCAACATCTGCAATGGCACAGTTCTCCCAGAGAGGTGTGGGCAGGGTATAGGGGAGGAGGAGTCCCATGGTGACACCCAGTGGGACTCAATTTAACCCTTGTGACAAGCTACAATGGAGGTCAGGTAGATTCCCCTTCACCCTGTTCTATTACTAAGACCAGGGCACAGCAGGAAAATCCAGGGGTAACAGGAATGGAGAGAGGGACTGGCGGTTAATACCTCAGCCAGCAGAGGTCCCTAGTAGGGCTGTGTGAAATGTCACCATTCTGTTTTGACTTCTATTTTCATGTTTAGACGGAACAGTGTTTTGGTTCAAATTTCATTTTGATTCAAAACTGCTGTTACATTTTGTTTCGTCAAAACAGTTCTGCTGTTTTGGCACTGTTTCGAAGCTTCACCCATAGGCTATAATGGGGAAGTACAAAACAGCCTATAGCTTTGTCATTTCTTTCCTGATTTGGCTGAAACTTGCAGAGATGGTAGCCCCTTCTGAGGCCATGAAGCCTGCCAAGTTTCAAGGAAATAGGTGCAGGGGTTTTCCAGGAAACTGGACCTCAAATTCTTTGAAGCAAAACTCATGTCATGCATGTTTGTTAAGGCACAGGAGGGTGAAAACTTCAGGGATGGTAGCCCCTGCTGAGGCCACAAAGCCTGCCAAGGTTCAAGGAGATAAGTGCAAGGGTTTCTGGGAAGCTGCACCTGAAGCTGCTGACAGGCAAAACTCATGACATGGGTGGGTGACACTGTGTGTGTTAAGGTATGCCCTCACTGCTGCTGGGGCCCCTATATGACATGGTAGTGTGCCCCAATGAGGCATCCTCCTCCCCTACAGCCTCATCCCGGTCCACCACTTTAAATGACAATAGGTAAAATAACTTAGTGAGCAGTAGCACAGTAGCACCAGCAGCATTTCAGGCAGCCAAACTGTCACAGAGCCCTTCTTTTTATAGAAAAATGAATAGAAGTACACATGTTGTGTTGGATACATATGAATGATATGTTGTTACTTGTGGTGTGTGACGGGTGTGTGTTGTGTTTTCATGTTTCTATGTTTATTATTTAAAAAACCTGAATAGTTAGAGAACTATATCTTAGCAAGTTTCCGGGTTGAAAAAGCCTTTGTCAGGTTGAGTAAGCACCTGCAGTTGGTATGTCTGTGTACTGTTCCTGAATGAAAGGAATAGTAAAGAAGCCAGAGGCTGGCATGCAATCCAGGCAAGAAAACCAGTCAGTGATAAAGGCAATGGAGGTGTCAGGGGGTGAGGGACAGGCTGGGGGTGAGGAGTAGGGGGTAGGGAGGGGAATGTAGCAGTGCAGGTTTACAGAGCAGAGATATCTGAGGAGTCAGCTGTCCGGCAGGTTGTAATGTCAGAATTCTACTGTCAATGTCTACATTGAGTCCATGAGTTTCTGTACCTACTACCTCAGAGGCTGATGAAGTGAAGTTCATAGGACCGGTTCTAAAAAGTGGTTTGTAAATTCAAACAACCACTGAGCCTTGCTAAGCTAACCTTATCACCAGAACTGAAGCCAACTTCTTACAGCTCAAAACACAAACCCGGCCAACAATCTCCGGTACCCCCACAAACTGCACATCAGAATCTATCAAAGACAACAATACCCAACCACCTGCGGGGCACATTTCTTTGCAAGCTTTTGAATACAAACACCCTTTATCAGACTGAGGAAGTGTCTGCAGTTGGTCAGTGCTCTTCCTGGCTTGAACAGAAAAGAAGCCCGAGGCCACTGAGCGTGTGAACAAGCCAGTCAGTGAAAATGCAAACGGAGGCAGTCATTGGGTAAGAGGCAGATGGGGGTGGAGAAGGGCAATGTAGACCTGGTGATAAGAATACGGCTACTAAACAGTAGAGAGATTACTTGGGGTGTCAGATGTTAGGCAGGTTATAATTTGTCATAAATCCAATGTTTACATTTAGTCCGTAATTTTTTGTGTCCAATAGGTTGATGAAGTGAAGTTCGTAGGCTCGTTTGTGAAAGGTTGTGAAGGGGGAAGAGACAGCAAATGGGGGTCTTCCCCAATTTCCCTTCACCCAGAAGGCTGATCAGCCCGGGCACCACAAGCAGTTCCGCAGCTGCCTGAGCCTGCGGCTCGGAGGGCGAAAGGGGAGGAGCCCAGGAGGAGAGCGCGCTGGAAAGGGAGCACCGCACCATGCTTCCGGGCAAGAAAATGATGCAGGAACAAGAGAGCCGGGGGTGAAGGCTGGCCTGTCAGAGGGGCGGGGCCGGGCACACATCCCGGGAGAGCAGGGTGATAGCAGCCAGCTGGCATGCAGCCGGAGCAGGCGCCTAACTGCACAGAGCAGACCTGCGGGAGGAGGGCGGGGCTGAGAAGTTGCACGTGGCTTGCCCCTAGAGCTGAGCTTGCTGCTGTGCGCCCTGATGAAGAGTGAGCAGGGCAAGAGGGCAGAGAAGCCGAGCAGGGAGCTGTGGAGAAGCCGGGAACAGAGCCAGAGCTGGCAACATTGGGACTCTGAGGTACCCCTCGGGGAAGAGTGGGGATGGGATCCAAGAAGTAACACAGATGCTGACAAGGAGACCCCAAATGGTCCTGCAGTGGACCAGGGTCTGTTAGCAATTAAAACTTAGGATTTTGGACCAGCCCAAGGATTGACATGTCACCTCTTTCAATGAGTGACAGAAAGGCTTTATTTACTACAAGTATTTAAAATCAAGTCAAGTGAGCCCAAACCAAATCAAAGTCTAG
>JAGPOW010003447.1:3002780-3015708 GCA_030014935.1 Caiman crocodilus | reverse complement strand
GTAGCCATGTACCCTCCCCCCTCCCTTCTAGCCAATCAGTAGTAGTCATGGGTAGCCGAAATCTCGCGAGGCTAGAAACTGATAAAGGGAGCCAGCGAGGGAGGATGGGCGGAGTCTCCCTAGGACCTCGCCACGAACGGATGTGAGCCTGATCACCTCACGTGTCCTACGCCATCGCACTAACCGATACTCGTCTACTCGTCCACCGGCTACCCGTCGACCAGTTACTCTAGACAGCCTGACCTAACCCTCTCTGCTTGCTTCGCTGTTTGTTACGTTCGACACACCAATCCGCCTGGCCCTCTGGGTCAGGCGCTCTGTAAGTACCCAGAGTTAATAAACCATGTTCCGTTGCCAAATCCAAGTCTCGACTCAACCTGTTGCGAACGCATAACAGCTATAAGGTGATGATTTCTCACCAAACAGGCGACAAAGAGGCGGTCTGTTTCTCTTCAACTTCTCAAGTCGGTGCATCAGCAACTGGTGTCAGAGATTTCTCACTCTTGAAGCACGCACGCTGTTTGCTGTTTTACTGCCTTTTTATACCCTTAGTTTAGCATCTTCAAAGCATTCTTTTAGTTGTGTAAATCAAGACAGAGTCCCAAGCATAACTGACAGGAAAAACCTGCTCATTACTGGTTATCAGAAATTTTTAATTTGAATGAGTTACCTTCTTTGGTAACGAGTGGTTATCAAGTTTGAAACATATCGAGAAACTGATTAACAGCCAGCAAAAACATACTAAATCAGGACATCTATTACATATGGAGAATGTCTCTTCCTGCATGTAAACACAAGTTAGTTGCAAAAGAAATATTTACCATACTAATTAATCAAGGGTAGACATTTCATATGGTTACATACCAGACACAAAGGAGTCTGCTTTAAATCATTCTGAATAGAGGAAGTTAAACTGGAAGAGATACTTCATTACTCCTTCGTAGATGGCCTAGCCATGAACTCGCATCATCTTGCAATATGCAGTTAGCATTATTATTCTGCATTTTAACTTTTGTGAGTAGGCCCAACCTTAGTATGAGTTTCAGAGTCATCAGGTCAGGAAGTGAGCTGGCTAGCAGGGAGCAATTCTCATGCAGGGTCAAGGCCCTAGAGTCAAGGCAGAGCACAAAGCCCCCAGACAGCATTGAGGCCAAGGTCGGTGGCCAAAAAGGAAGGGACCCAGATGAGGACCCTATCAAAATTAAAGGGCACAGCAAGATGCTGGTTAGCCCTAGAGTTCAGTTTGGGATAAGAACTCATTATCTGGGAGCATATCTCAGTGGATGATGGACATTGGAACTTTAAGTTAATTCTCCTAAATTAGTGTTTAAAGAACTCTGTTGATGCTATACTGTGCTGAGGCTAGTTGTCAGGACATTAGGCCAAGATAACAAACCACTAAAGAAGAGCGAAAGGCCGGAGAGCATCTCTCTCTCTGATAGTGGGAGGCACAGGTGAGAAGCAAGAGCCCCAGGACTATGATGCCCATTCAAACCCTGGATGTGGTAAGGGTGAAGTAATGGGAGGTTGGAGCCCCACGAAGAAGCCAAGAGAGTGAGATCTCACAACGCACCTACAGGTACTGTCTCCCAGCAAGAAAATCAAGACGTGGTAGGTAATGCTACACTTAAGCAGTGTTCCCTCTAAGCTGCGCGGCATGTGCAGCCATGCAGAAATGCTCAAGCTATGCTGCCAGATGCACCTGTGCAGCTGTGCACACCACACAGCTTACAGGGAACACTGTTCTTAAGATCTCACCCTGATGTTGCAAGGAGGTAGAGTGCCAGGCAAAAAGGACTCAAGCCTTATAACATCTACCAGTGACAAAGGTGTTTTGTAAATACCCTTTGAGGATTAGAACTGAGAGATTGAAGGAGAGTGATTTTCTTGTGAGGAATGTGCCCCTACAGGTAGTTAGGTATTCTTGTCTTTGATAGATTTCTGGTGTGCGTTCATTCTAGTACGCAGTTGTTGTTTGGTTTCTCTTGCACATTGTCTATCAGGGCATTTGGTGCACTGGAGTTGATACATTATATTTCTGGAGGTGCAGGTGTAAGGTCCAGGAATGGTGACGGTTCTGTTCTGGGATGTAGTAATTGTGGGGGTGGTAGAGACACATCGGCAGGTTTTACATTTCTTGTCATGGAATTGTCTAGATTCATTGGGTGTGTTTTGGGCCATAGAAATTTTGCTTTTGGTGATGAGGTTGGCAAGGTTTGGTGCTTGTTTAAAGGCTGGGATGTGTGGTTCTGGGAAGATCTCTTTTAAGAAATGAGGTAGTAAGCCACTGACTGCCTCATTTTGCATTTTCACTGACTGGTTTTCTTGCATGCATACTGGCCTTTGGCTTCTTTTCTGTTCTGTCCAGGAGGAACACAGACCAAACTGCAGGTGCTTCCTCAGCTTGACAAAGGATGCTTGTAATGAAGTTTTTTTCCAACTATTTTAGTTGGTCTAATAAAAGATACTGGATTTACCCAAAGAAACTTATCTGCCTATATTTTCCAGAAAATTTATTTTCAACTAATAATTTTACCAGCTCTAATTCATCAATTTATCATAATGTTACTTTTTACTATCTTGCCATTATTTACACAGCACAGTTATTGCATTTTCTATTCAAGGTTTGTTACAATTTTATAATGGATATTAATATTTGATTCTATTACTTTTAATATGGTAGGCTCAACCATATGTAGTACTGAAGCAGGAACTGTTCATATTTGCAAGCAGCAAGATCAGGATATGTGAAGGTCCACTGTTGGTACTGAGGACAGGCTCATAATTTTTGCACCCATGAAAATCCATTTACTTTTCAAAATTGGAAATGCAGTTGTTTCTAATATAAGTTCTATTTCTAAACCATATTTGTTCAAACATATTTTTAGATAATATTTTGCTGATATAACATGCTAAGTATTTCAAAGTCTATGGCAAGTTACATGTCTTAAAAGTAGAAAGTTTTGAGAACAAAAAGCATCTAAAATATTTCACTCCTTTTTATTGCTAAGAGATCTTGCAAAATGCCACAAAAAGTTATAGGGGTGTAGGTTTTAGCCGTGTTGATCTAAGGACATGGGCAGAAAAGGTTCCTTGGGTGAATTTGATATCTTTTATTAGACCAAGCCAAAGTTATCAAACTTTGGCAAGTGAATAGAAGTGAGATATTGCAGCTCACAAAGGGAACTTTTCTCACAGGTTTTAAGGCGTGGGAAAGAAATGTATTTAGTTTTTATGTATTTAGTATTTATTATTAGTTTCTTTTCCATAGTGAAGAGAGCCCACCAATTAGTTCTACAGTTTGTGCAGTTTTTAAAAATCATTGGTGCTTTTATTTGTCCACTGGACCTTTGTAGTCTATAAACACCCTATCACCTAAGGTTAGTTATCAGCAGGGATCCTGGTTTTCTCTGTTAAAAAAATCCAAAATTCTCTGATTAAATCCCCCCACATCTGCATTTTTCCATGATTAAAATGAAAAGCCGTTATATATGTAGGTATTGGTCGAACACAATATTTTAGAGATATATTTACAATTTTAAAGCAATTTGGAAGCCTACCGGTGCCTCAATCATTATAATAAAATAAATTGTAAATACCTATAATATATCGGCATTTGATTGGGGTTTTTTTTACCATGGAAAATCAGAGCTCCTTCTGCCCCCTTCTCTCCCCAGGACGTGGGTCCAGCTATGACTGTCCCCCCGCTGCTGTGTGGTGCTCAGCAGCCCTGATATGTCTGTACTATGCCTTCACTCCCAACCCACAGCTCCTCACTGTCCCCAGCCCTGCTGGTGCCCTTCACTTCTGATGCACAGCCCTCTGCCCCTCATTCCTGACCCCTAGCACCCCGTCCCTGCTGGTCCCCCACCACCCCCAGCCTTGCTAATACCCTCCATTCCCAATCTACTGCCCCCTGCCCCTAGCCCCCCAGTGTGTGGGGAATAAGGGGGTGGGGGTGGTAAGGGGGCAAGGGGTATGTGGGCATAGTCAGGGGAACAGGAGGGAGGTATGTTCCTCCCCAGACATCTGCGCCTACAGAGGAGCACAGGGCTGCAGTCTAGCTGGACTGGCACTGGGCAGGAGCCACCTCTATGGGCCAGTGGGCAGGACTGAGGATTGGAGGTAATGCCACACCACCATAGCCACCAAGGTGAAGCAAGCACCACCTGGCAAGCAACAATGGGAGGGCACAACTCCACACTGCCACCACTGCTGCCAGGATCCCAACACCAGCCACACTGCCATGGCCACCAAGGTGAGGCACTGCAGTGATGGTGATGTGTCCTCCTGCTGCTGCCAGGTAGGCAGGAGGTACCTCAGCTTGGCAGTTGTGATGACATGGTGTTCCCTGGTGCCAGTCCAGCCAAGCTGCAGCCCCATGCCCCATGTGTTGCTTATGGTGCCCTGTCCTCTGTGTGTCACCTATGCCCTTCCCATGTAATTACATTCAGGGAGCTGCAAGAGCTGCTCGCCACCATGCTACCTGGCTGCAATGCTGGTCAGGTGCATATTTGCATGCACGTGTTATGTGACACCCCCTGCCTCTGATCACCCTCCTCCCACTCCCCCCAGCCCCAAGCAGCCCCTTGCAGGCTGGAACTCTGCCAACCTATAAGGGGAAATCCACAGTTTCCCATGCTTTTCTCCTTTAAAAGGGAAAATCTGTGATCTTCTCCTTTAAAGGGGAAAATCTGTTTTTTATCTCTCTGCATTTTTCTTCAGGAAATGGAAAACTCCGATTCCTGGTCATCAGTTAGATATCAGTGTGTGTGTCTACACATGTGCATTAATTCAATTTAAGGTGCATTAAAGGCACATGTCTACATGTGTGTGCCCTTAATGTGCCTTTAAAATGATGATTTAAGGCTATTCAAGCCTAAATTTGATACCTGCATAAGGCATAATAAAACAAAATCATATTAGTGAATGTGTAGATGCGTTAATGCGCATTAGCACAGAGTGTTTCCATTGACTTGAGATTAACTTTAGTCCCAAGTCAGTCCATGCCCCTGTGTTAATGCACATTAGCACATGAATGCATGGATGCGTGCCTAAATTGCCTTAGTGTGCATTAAGCTAATGCACATTAAGTTTAGGCATGCATAAAAGCACAATTAGAAATGCACAGTAAGAGTGGAAACTGAGCTGAGAAATTAGTTACTGCTCACTTGCTGCATCTGGAATATTATTTGGTTCTATCCAGTTAAAGTCAAGTTAGTTTAATGGAATGGATTACCCCCAGGTAATACCCCTGGGCTAAGAGGGTACCAGGAAACATAATATGCCTGGTATCGTCTATGCCAAGGTCTGCATCATATTTAACAGCATCATTTTTTAAAAACACGGTTTTCGCTGTCCTGCTGATCAAGACTAAGCAGCAAGTGGTGGGAGGAGTGCATGAGGGAACCTGCAAAATCGGCAGGCTTGGGGTGTGTGGTGGTTCTTTGATGTTTCAGGTTTCCCCACACACCCCCCACCACTCACTGCTCACTCCTGATCAGTGGGGTGGTGAAACCCATGGTTTTAAATATAGTGAGAGTGTTTAAATATGAGAGTGTCTTTGTACCTATGTTAGTAGCTCTTTGTGTTGATCAGGTAGAATTCCTTCCCTGGAGGTGTCAGATGGCAGGCAGAGAGGTAAAACAACTTTATTGTTGTTCTGCAATGAAGTTGATGAGGAGCACACTGAAGTGCTCTGGGTTAGAATACAAAGGAGTCGAGGGGAAAGGGACTTAGTGGTGGGGGTCTACTACAGGCCACCCAACCAAGGGGAAGAGCTAGCCTGGGAATTCTTAAGTCAGCTCATGGAGGTAGTTGGGTCAAAAGACGTGGTCATTATGGGTGACCTGAACTTTCCAGACATCTGCTGGGGAGAGCAGTCAGCCAGGTCTGACCACTCACTTAGGTTCCTAGCTGAGATACAGGACCTCCATCTAATTCAGGAGGTGCACAGCCCCACCAGGTGAGACGCCTTGTTGGATCTGGTGCTGGCCACGGGCCACGACCTCGTGAGGGGGCTGCGGGGTGCTCAGCCACCTTGGTGACAGCAATCATTGCCTGCTGGAATTCACCATCCAGTGCAAGGTGGCAAAGGCCTGCAGCAAGGCAGCAGCCCTGGACTTCAGGAGGGTGGATTTCAATGAGATAAGAAAAATAGTTGGGGAAATACTGAGGTCGTGGAGGGGAGGGGAGTTGGGTGCCCAAGAAGAGTGGTCATTCCTTAAGGAGATGATCCTCCATGCCCAAAGGGAGATAATCTCAACATGGATCAAAGGGGGCAAGAGGGTGCAAAAGCCCCCATGGCTCACCAAAAGGATTTGGGAACGTCTCCTAGCTAAAAAGGAGGTGTACACTCAAAGGAAGGGAGCGGCCATCACCAGAGAGGACTATACCTTGGTTGCTCAGGGCTGCAGGGGGCGGGCAGGAAGGCCAAGGCGGAGATGGAACTAGGACTAGCTACCTGAATCAAGGACAACAAGAAGTCCTTTTTTAAATACATAGGGGGCAAAAAGGAGGTACTAGGTAACGTGGGGCCTCTGCAAGACACACTAGGAAATCTGGTTGTTGCATCAGATGGCAAGGCGACAATTTAACAATTTCTTTGCCTCCATTTTCCTGAGCAGGGAACAGATCAGCCCATCTGCTGGGAACTCCTCAGGCCTAGGGACAGTGAGGATCTAGTCAGGGAACTTCCAGAGGGACTGGATGTATTTAAATCAACTGGTCCTGATAACCTCCACCCTAGAGTGCTGAGGGAATTAGCAGAGGTCATTGTGGGACCCCTGGCATGGCTTTACAAGCATTCATGGTGCTCTGGTGTGGTGCCAGAGGACTCGAAAAGAGCCAGTGTGGTCCCCATTTTCAAAAGAGGGAGGAAGGAGGACCCAGGGAACTATAGGTCAGTTAGTCTTACCTCCATCCTGGGTAAGCTTTTTGAGAGAATTATCCTGGTGCATGTCCACGAGGGGCCAGCAGGGGAGGTTATGCTTAGGGGCAACCAGTGTGGGTTCATTAGAGGCAGGTCCTTTCAGACCAACCTGGTGGCTTTCTATGACCAGGTCACAAAATCCTTAGACGCGGGGTGGCAGTGGATGTAGTCTTCCTGGACTTTAGGAAGGCCTTCGACACTATCGCTCACCACATTCTCATTAAAAAAATTAGGGGACTGTGGCGTTTTCACCTACACAGTCAAATGGGTCACTAACTGGCTGGAGGGCCGCACTCAGAGAGTGGTGGTGGATGGGTCATTTTCGACCTGGAGGGCTGTAGGGAGTGGGGTCCCCCAGGGCTCTGTCCTTGCACCTGCGCTGTTCAACATCTTCATCAGTGACTTGGATAAGGGGATAAAAAGCGCCCTATTCAAATATGCTGATGACACTAAGATGTGGGGGGAAGCGGGCATGCTAGAAGGGAGGAATAGGCTGCAACTGGACCTAGACAGGTTACAGGGGTGGGCAGATGAGAACAGGATGGGTTTCAACACTGACAAGTGCAAGGCACTGCACCTGGGGAGGAAGAACCAGTAGCATACCTACAGGCTGGGGAACTCCCTTCTTGTCAGTGCAGAGGATCTTGGAGTCATTACTGATGCCAAAATGAACATGGGTCGGCAGTGTGGGGATGCAATCAGGAAGGCCAACCATACTTCGTCATGCATCCACAGATGCGTCTCGAGCAGCTCCAAGGAGGTGATCCTCCCCCTCTATGCAACACTGGTCAGGCCGCAGCTGGAGTACTGCATCCAGTTCTGGGCCCCGCACTTCAGAAGGGATGTGGACAGCATTGAGAGGGTTCGGAGGAGGGCCACTCACACGATCCGGGGACAGCAGGGCAGGCCTTATGAGGAAAGGCTAAGGGACTTGAACATGTTCAGTCTCCACAAGAGAAGGCTGAGGGGGGATCTAGTGGCTGTCTACAAACTAGTCAGAGGGGACCAGCAGGTATTGTGGGAGTCCCTGTTCCCCCGATCCCTACCAGGAATGGCTAGAAATAACGGTCACAAGCTGGCAGAGGGTAGATTCAGACTAGACATCAGGAGGCACTATTTCACATTCAGGGTGGCTAGGATTTGGAACCAACTTGCAAGAGAAGTGGTGCTGGCTTCTACGCTGGGGGGTTTTAAGAGGAGGTTAGACGAACACCTTGCTGGAGGTTTGACCCCAGTACTTTTTCCTGCCATGGCAGGGGGTCAGACTTGATGATCTGCTCAGATCCCTTCCGACCCTACCAACTATGAAACTATAAGTTTAAAATACCTTGCTAAAATCAAGGTAAAGCATGCCCAGTGCTTTTCCTACATCCACAGAGCCAGCCGTCTCATCATAGAAGGCAATCAGGTTGGTCAGACATGACTTGCCCTTTGTGAATCCAAGCTGACTGTTCCTAGTCACTCTCTTTTCCTCCAAGTGCTTAGCAATGGATTATTTGAAAATCTGCTCCATGATTTTTCTGGGAATTGAGGTGAGACTAACTGGTCTGCAATCAGCATTCTCTCTAAGCTGCATGGCATGCATGGCCATGCAAGCATGCCGGCAGCACAGCATGAGTGCACCTGCACAGCTGCACATGCCATGCAGCTTAGAGGGAATGTTGTCTGCAGAGGCTTTGAATCACATTAGCCAACTCCCATGTAGCAGGCAAACTCAGTTATGCTAAGGCTTTTTAGCCATAGTCCAGGCCTTCCCAGAGCTAAGCAACAAAATTGAACAGAGTGCCTTTCTGTGACACTGGGAGATGTGAGTGCTGTGATTGGGCACTAGGTGAGCAAAGCACAAGAGTTTCACTTTAAGGAATGTGCCTGGCACAGTGCCAGGGGATTGGTGTACCGTATAAGGAACACTTGGCACAGAGCCAGGGGATTGGACAATTTGGGATAACAAAGTTATAAAACTAAGGGATAAAAAAGGAACACGTATGTTTTGTGTTGCCACCCTGGGGAGACAGAAGCAAACTTGGAATTCATGTTCGAACAATGAGGAATCCAAAACATCCCACACAGCCAGCAGAGGATCTGAGGCCTGGTACCCCTGAAGGTCGCTGCTGTAACATCTAAGGAACCACTTACCAGGTCATATTACAGGGAAGAAACTTGTAATAAAGAATAGAGGGTACTATTAAGTTCACTTGATACCACACAGGATGAGTTGTTGTGTCAATCCATGGAGGGCTTCGGTAAAAATAGTTCTAAAGGCAACATCCCTCAGCACCCCATTGACTTGTATAGGTCCAGCTTTTCTAAATAGTTCCTAACCTGTTCTTTCACCACTGAGGGCTGCTGACCTCCTCCTCAAACTGTGCTGCCCAGTGTAGTAGTCTAGGAGCTGACCATGCCTGTGAAAGCTGAGGTAAAAAAGGCATTGTGTACTCCAGACTTTTCCTCATCATCTGTCATTAGGTTGCCTCTGTGGAGAAATCACCCCCAAGTAAATTGCCTTCTTTGTCTGCCTTCATGCTCTGAGTTTGCCCAGCCCCTCTGCCCCAAAATTAGGCTGCTGTTTCCACCTGGCTAAGAGAAATTTCTGAGGGAGGGAGCTCTTCCCTTGTTCTGTACAACCCTAAACCCTCAGGTGAGAGTGCTGACGTTTTTCAACTGACCAGCCGGCATCAGCCATGGTCTGAGGATACTGGTTTATGGTTGGGTCCAGATGATGAGGTCAGAAAGGTTATTTAAGGGTCTGTCCATCTTGCAGGGAAGAGAAACATGTTTTGGAATACAGCAAACAAGCCATACAGCTTTAAGAGAAAGAGCTTGGTCAAACTCTGGATGTAAACGTGAGTAATTTACCTTAATTTTAGCTAGTAAGTTAGGATGAATTGATCTAGAAACATATCAAAAGGCTACCAAGCTGCTTCAATTTGCTCAGTGATTTTCTTGTGATACTTCTCTGACTAGTATCCCTCCCCATGCCTACCCTCTCCAATCAATAAAGCTATCCATTATAGCAAGCCTTGCTGTACCTGCTTGAGAGGTATAAGGCAAGCCTTTTTAGCAACCTTTTGCTCTCAAATGGCCAAGGGAGGCTATTTATGAATACTTCAGGTTAAGAAAAGCACCCCAAAGTACCGTGGCGGGTTAAGCAACCCCATGGTCAACAGGGTCTGTGTAGCCCAGGTGGCACAGAGCCCAGGTTGGGGCAGCGGTTACTCCACCCTTGTGGGTGTACTCCAGGAAGGGGGTTAGCTGGATACAGGCACCTCAGGGGAGACACCTGAAGCATAGTTTTTGGTTGGGTGCAGTGAGGCAGGGAGCTTGGCACAGGGGCACTCCCTACTGGCCTGCCACACCTGGTGGTAGACGTGAGATCATACAGTTGTCCAGAAGGCACAATTTTGGGGAAGGAAGTTGAGTCACTGAAAACCCTTGAGCAAATGAGTCTTTAATTTGGCATCAGGTCGACTGGATAGGGTAGCTAGCTAGGATGGCTGACCAGTATGACCACCTGACTGTGGATCACCTGATAAAGGAATTGACAGGGAGAGGCCTCCAAATACAAAAAAAGAGGCAAAAGAAAAAGTACCTGATTAGAGCTCTGGGGACCAATGATCAAGCCAATTAATCCTCCCACCCTGGTCCCAAATGGGAATGGAACTGGTGCAGCCTTTCCCAATGGGCCTCTTGGAGCAAACCCCACAGAGCTAGATATACTCTGTAAGAAAACTCACCTCCTGGAACTGGAGCTAGCAGCGAGAGAGGCACATCACAAGCGTGAGCACAAACACGAGATGCGCAAGCTGGAGCTAGAAGCCAAGGAGGCATAGCACAAGTATGAGTGCAAGCTCGAGTTACTTCAGGTGCGGCGAGAACTTGGAGTCGAGGTTGACCTGTCCCAGCTGATGCCCCTAGCTGCACCTTTCAGAATGGACCTCCAGATCCTCACCCCATACAAAGATGGAGATGGTCCAGAAGTGTTCCTGAGCAACTGAGAAAAACAAGCAGACCAATGGGAAGTGAAAGAGGAGGAGCATCAGAAATATGTTGTTGGGCTAGTATTGGACAGCCTGGCTACTATCCTGGACAGTTTGCCTACTGAGTCTGAGACTATGATACTTATAAAGAGGCTGTGTTTAAGAGGTATATGTTGGGGCCAGGTTATTTCTGGCTGCTGCTACTGCAGTGCTCCCGCTGCACCCAGCTGACATGCTGCACCTCCCCGCGCAGCTGCCACTGCTGGCCCTACACTCACTGCTGCAGCCACTGTCACTGCTGTTCCTGGTCGCCACAGACACTTCGGCCTCTTGCAGGGACAGCACAAGCGGCCGTGGGGCAAGCAGTTCTCGGGCTCGTGGCAGGGGCATGGTGGCAGCTTGACTTTGTTGTCTAGTGGCAGCCGCCCACTACTGCAGCAGCAAAGCAGAATGGCCCTTGTGGCACACCCTGGGGTGGCCAGTGTGGTTGTGGCAGCCATGGCAGAGAAGGAGGAGGTGGGCTCAGCTACTGCCACCTTCGTGTTGCCGTGCTCGCAGTGCCACTTGCAGGAGTGACCACTGCTGCCGCAGTTTTCCCGCCAGACCTGGCTGCCATGTTCTGCCTCCTTGCATGGCTGCTGCTGTGGCAGTGGAAGGCTGCCACTGAGCTGCCTCTGTGCCCTTGCTCCAAACTTGAGCATTGCTTGCTGCGCAGCCACTTACACTTGCTGCTGTCTCTGCAGCAGGCCAAGGCTCCTGTGGTGACCAAGAACAGCAGCAATGGCTGCTGCAGGAGGAGGTGCGGTGCCAGTGGTTGCAGCCATGCAGAGAGGCACAGCACGGCAGTATTACCAGATTTGCCCATTACTTTGGGGTGTGCTCATTTATTAGGGATACGTTTCTATGGTCTCGGTAATTCTGTCAATGTGCTGCTTGTGTTTCTATACGGAGCTGTATCTCTCCCTTCTGCAAGCCCTCACCCCCAATAGAGCTATCTTGCAGGACTCAGTCTCAATGGGGATGGGTTCCTCCAGTCACCAAATCAGTCATACGCACAAACGCACACACAAATTAATGTGACACGCCTGACCTGGCTGGGTTGATCAACATGGACAGGCTGACATCCTCATATGCCAAGAACCAGTTCATCAGAGCAACAATAAACTGCAGACAGACACAAGCACACAGGTGAACAGAATCCCTCTGAATCCAGCTGGGTGTCCAGCTGATGCTCTCATGGGCCAGCATTCAGTTCATAAGGGCACATCTGAGTTAACCTGGGTCAATGAGCCTGTACAAGCTGATCCCCTTATGTGTTTCAACTCAGCACGTCCCAATCATTGGCCTCTTGATGAGCAGACCCCACAGTTTTTTTGGGATTCACAGGGATCTTTAGCTTAGGTAAAAGAAGCGGTGCTGCAGAGCACAGGAGGAAAGAGAAGCAGAGAAGGAAAAATATACCCAGATACTACCAGTTTGACTATAAAAGTTATTTACCGCGAGTGAAAAGAAAGAGTGTTGGGATCTCACCAGACCAAGGTACTTGGGCTGCAAAGCTGACAGGCTCAGTCTGTAGCACAATCCTTGAAGGGAGATGATCTGTTCTTTCAGCATCCCAAGAACAAAGGGGATGATGTTAGCACAAGAGTTTTTTCTTGAAGCACACACACTGTTGCTTTTTTACAGATTTTTATACCCTCAATTCAGCTGCTTTGAAGCATTCTCAATAGTGTAAATCATTGTCTTTTCTACTGACAAGGGGTTATCTGGTCAGGAAACACATAAGGTTAGGGAGTAACCAGATACTTCGGAGCTAGCTTGACATTCCTATGGATAGCAGATAATACTAATGGGATATCTCATGGTTTCTTCAGAAACAATAGATAGCTTGCAGCATCAGGATTTTGGATTTTCACTTGTTAACAAGCCTCAGCTTAGCATGACTTTTCCAGATCTTACTATAGTCTTTTAACAGACTTAAGACAATTATTGGGGTGCTCATAACCTTTTGTGGAGAGGA
>JAGPOW010003447.1:2947740-2971769 GCA_030014935.1 Caiman crocodilus | reverse complement strand
ATCTGCCAACAAGAACATTTGGTAAATATATGTCTAATATACCCTTTTTCCAAGAAGCTCAAGAATGCAAGAGTTTGGTTGCAGGAGACCTGGGTGTGGTGTTGTGCACGTCCATCTCTCTTGTAACCTCTACATACCTTCCCCACTTCATGCCCTTTTTATGAATTGGTGAAGATTTGGGCTTGTCACATGCTCATAGTAGAAAGCCTGCTCTCACTGATGATGCCCAGATGACTTCATTGTGTTTGGTGCTGAAGGAAGTGGTTCCTTTCATGGTTCATCTTTCTCTCCTAACACAGTGGAGAGATCTCTCTCCTACATTGGTCTTCTGTTCTAAATGCTGCTCTTCCCTCTCCTTGATTGTCTGCTAGTGTCTGTCAGTATTTGGAGAGCTGTCTTAGCTGTGGTGATAGAGTGGGCATCACTTTCCTGCTCTCTGTACTTTTGGTTTACTAATTTTTTTAAACATTAAACAAAAAGATGTTTTTTTTTGGCTTGATTATTGTGTTTCGTCTATTTAGAAGTTCATGCTCAGTTTCCTTCTATTGATACCTGTCAGTAAGACTACTTCTATTACCAAAGCACACTTGCTGTAGGCTTTGTCCTAGTGTCTTCTGCTGTCCTGTCTGTGAAAAGATCCTTTTTCATTTTTTTTTTTTTTTTAATACATCCTATTTGCCAGGTGAGTTGAAAGCATTCAGCTGTCTTCTAAATGTGTGCCAGCCAGTTCTCTGCTGCAGTGCACAATGTTAAGTGTCAGTTGCTACAAAACTATATGTGATTCTCAAAAAGGGTGAACTCCCAAGGTTGGGGAGTAGAGCCTCCTGTCCCTCTTCTTTTAATGAAACTAAATGTTAGAGGTGCACTGATACATTGGTCCGATATTGGACTGGTACTGATATAAAGAAAGTTGTCTGCATTGACCTGATAGAGACGATTTAATTTGGCTGATTAATGCCGGTGCTGCGCACAGCTGCAGCACAGCATGGAGCAGAACCGACAGTATGGAGAGCTGCCTCTAGCTGGTATATCATTATGGGAGGAAACAGGTGTGGGGGCAGATCAACTCTTCCCCCATGGTGAGGGAGGAAGTAGGTGCTGCCATGGGGGGCGGGGCATGGAACAGAGGCATATCTCATGGCATGGGGGTGGCACCTGCTGCTGTTTGCAATCCGGGTGGGTGGGGGGACATGTGCCCCCAAATCTGCACAGTGCGGGGCAGGCTGCAGCTGCAGGATGGAGCCACTGCTGCATGGGGCTTTTTTTGCTGGGGCTGGGCTGGGAGTGGGCTCTTGAGGCACTGGGAGGAGGCTGCAGACACCTCAGATTTTGCCACAGCTCTGCTCCCAGCCCTGTGTTGTTGCCCAGCGCAGCCCGGCTTTTCCTGGTGCTTGGGTAGAGGTGGGTCGTTCAGCCAAGGCTGTGGTGGGCCACCCCCCAGCACCACCAGAGCTCGCTCTGAGCCCAGCCCTTGGCAAAAAAAACCCTGAGCGGCTTTGACTCCACCTCACAACTACAGCCTGCTCCGTGCTGCACAGTTCCAGGGGCACATGCCTCCCTGCCCTCTTGGGATGTAAATAGTGGCGGAGGTTGCCTCCACCCCACAAGCCGCGCCTCTGTCCATTTTCCACCCCCTTTCTGCCCCGCTGGGCAGTATCTGCTCCTGCCCCCTTCCTCACTGCAGGGGGCATTGATCTGCCCCCACATGCCCCTTCTCTTCCCACCTCCCCTTCCACCACACTGGACTTATCACCTGATGGCAGCTGTATTGGATCGATATTGGTCAATATGCCTCCTTAAATATCAGCTATCGGCCCCCAAAATCTCTCGGTGCATCTCTACTAAATACTGTCTGAAATTGCTTTGCTGTCCCTTTTCTGAGGAAATTAATTGACCACCAAGATTTTCAGGGAGCAGCGAGCTTTTGTATTAAGGACATACTTGGAAAAGTTGTTTCAAAGTAATGGTTCTTGCTAGCCACAAACCTAAAATTTTTGCTATTTAGTTTGTGTCTCACCCATTTCTAACTGGCATCTGTGCTAGGTCTCTCTATTAGGTCTGTTACTCTCTTCTTCCTCATGATATCTGGAGTGTAACAAGACTTGCGTAGGCACTTCTCATTGAGATCTGTTTGTTAGAGCAGGTGTTTTCTTAACTTTTATTTGCCAGATGAGCTATAACAGTAGGAGAGCTCAAGTAGTAAATAATTCTGTAATGGAGATGTGAATGTCAATGTGAAGTGATCTCATAGAAGCCAGAACTGTTGGGTGTTTCATCTGCTGTCTAGGAAGTCAACCCTGCCAGTAAAGCTTCTTGAGTCAAGTTACCGTTTCTTTCTGCTGCTGTGTTTGTAGTGACAGCATTGAAGGCAAATGGTGAAGACCTGACAAGTGGCAACTTGATCTGATCTGTTAGGAAACAAGCATCCTAAAAAGAACATATGTAGCCAGGTAATGCAACCAGTAGCCTGCAGGTAAAGGATAGTGGGATGGAATGCAGCAGCTAAATGCCAGGGAGTCACAGCTGTGCACACAGTGGGCAGTAATGCTAAATGTGACAGGCACACAATGTCCAGAGAAATTACCTCTGCCCCTGACTATTTCAGTCTTACTTGTGTTTAGCCTCTCCCCTCTTCCTCTATGCTTCATAAGAATGAACATACCAGATTAGCCCTTTTGGTATATCTAATGTAACATTCTTTGGTTGAAAGGGCACTGCTTTACAAAATTAGCTACCTATCCCTGTTTTACAGGCGGAAGCAAGAAGTGAAATTCCGCACCTGGAAGTACACTGAGGTCATCTTTACACATGCCTTGAGGGTCAGGAAGGACAGGGCACTTTAATTAGTGTGCTCTTGGGAGCCTATCTAATTAAAGCGCCCACAGAATTTTATGTATCCAGTATTCTGTGCTTCAAAACGGTGGCAGGGACACTTTAACTAAAGATCATTTGGTGAGCTTTAGTTAAAGCACCTCTGCTGCCATTTTGAAGCATGGAGATACTGAATACAAGAGATGCTGAGACTGCTGGAGCAAGGTAATTAGCATGCTGCAGCAGACTTGATTAATTGAGTCTGCTCTGACACACTAATTACAGCACATCAGAGCAGACGTCCTGCATGTTTTTATAGGCACTCTGTTAGTTGAGTTAGAAAAGAACCCAGATTTCTGATAGCCAGTACCATTCTGCTCTTCTAGGCTGTTTACAGATGTAGAAACTGCTGCCCCCCCCCCCAAAAAAAAAACAACAAAAAACAAAACAAACCAAAAACAGAACTCCAACACTTTACTTTAAAGCCTGGAGTGCTCCCATGCTGAGCCCAGTGCATGTCCAAAAGAGGCATTACGTTTGTAGGACCCAGCTTGTCCAAAGTCTGTATAGGTCAGGCACTTTAGTGGGGCTTTTTTGGTGCTTTCATCCAACAGCTGATTGAAGCAGCTATTGGATACAAGCACCAAAAAGCCCTGCTGAAGTGCCTGATCTGTACAGACTCTGAGGAGTTGCTTCTTCCAGCAAAGCACGTTTTTGTTTTGTTTAGTTAACATGTGTAAGCAGCTCCAGTTTGCCTCACACAATCAGTTAGTCCTTCATGTCTGATGTGATCTCTGGCCACATTAAAGCAGACCATTAGTAAAAACTAGTTCAGTGTCCTACTTGTGTCAGTGGTAAGTATGTGCTGTTGCTTCAGAAGGCAGTCTCTCTCTTTATAATGTACTGATCACTCATTCAAAGTACTGGTGAAAATCACTGCCAGCCCACAAAGACTGTCTCCCTGTCTGCTGCAGCAGGAAATGTTGATTTTGCTTATAATAAATGCATTTTATAAAGTCACAGCTATTACTGAGCCACAGTTCTTTCTCTTCTCCCCTTCCACAATAGATTTAGATTGATTGTATTTGTGCATTAGTGATTTCTGTAGGTTGTTTGTACTCCTCACTTTTATTGTGCACCCTGCTGCCTTTCTATTATGGGATAGTATGAGAAGCAGAAACTGGTCCATTCTTTAGTGGGTCTTCAGTCTATGTTCCTCACAAACAACAGATAATGCTAACCTGCTTCTTTTTCCCCTTGATTCCACTGTGGGGCATATCACAAGTATGAACTGGATTGTGTAGGCCTTCACTCTTTTCTAGACCCTAAACCATGAGTCTTTACTGAAAGGTTTTGAACTAAGCCATATTTTTGAATGGTGGGCCTTATTTGTGCTCTCTCACTTGGAAGCCATGTCTATCTATTGAAATTTTTTCTGAGTTGCATCTCCCACTGCAACTCACTTGTCAGAGGAAGAAACACTCTGGATTAAAGAACCAGTCTAATTAGGCAGACCTATGCACATTAAACACCAAGGCTTTGACATTAAATGATGTCTGTGCTCACAGGACTGTGGTCTAAAATATGGAATGAAGCCAAGATATGGTAACAATTGAAATTAAGTAAAGGATGATTTAATTATTTTTAGGAAATGTTTGAGGACAAACACTTGCACAGATGTGTATTGTTCTAATTACAGTTCATAATGGACTTATCTTGCATATGGGCACCAGTACAAAAAAACCCAACCCCTTAGCTAAGTGACTAAATGCATTAAATTGTGGTTTTCTATGTAGCAGAAAGCTATTTCCATGTAAAAGGTTAATACTAAAGTCCCTATAAGCTTTTTTTTTTGTTAACCTTTTTCAGCGGCTTCAGAAGGTGATAAAACATTAAAGTCTTCTAATCTCTGTCATTTTTTATTCCTCAGCCATAACCCCTTGACTGGGAATACTGTGGCTTCTAGCTTTTCTATGCATTTTGTGCATTTTAATCTGACAGAATTGACATGGAGAAATACAGCTAGTCTTAGTGGGTATGGACTGATATTGCCTTGGCTGTTGCTTGGACCAGAACCATTAATGGCTTTAAACTTTGGGATTAAAGCCTTAAAATGGCATTGGACTGGGAGCCAGTGGAAGACTGGAGCATGCACATGGTGGGGAAGATGGCAGTACATTCCATACTATCTGGAGCCTTTGTATGATTCTTGTATTTAGGCTCAGAATCATCCAGGAGGAAGGAGTGACATTTCATAGTGAGGTGAAGTGAAAGGAGAAGTGTTTAATCACTGAAAGAAGATGACAATTTAGACAGTAGCCTAAGATTTTGGGACTGCTTTGATGAAGGATGTATGCCTTCAGTAGCAGAGGGAACTGTCTTATCTCCTCTATGCATCTTCTCCCTTTTAGCCAGCATCATTTTGAACATTCCTGGGTTGAGTTTGAGCCAGCTGCTTCCATGCAGGAACATCTTGATTTCATAAATTGGGTAGTTAAATCAATGGAAGAAAATGGGTATCAATGGCATTCTTGGCAGCTGATACTATGGTGCCTCACTACAGTATTTTTCCAAGTGATTTTGATAGATGCTGGAAAAAGGGAAGAGGGAAGAATATTGACCTACATAGATGTGACTAGGTTATACGCAGTCTAGAATTTCTAAGATAAAATTAGCTATAGTAATGTTCTGCTACTACACCATTGTTCTGTTTCTATATACATGTTCTCCTCTTCTCCCCTCCCCATGCCTGTAATAGAAACTCAGACTAATCACTGTGACTTCAATTTCCTTTTTAAAGGGGGACCCTTGTTTTGAGTACACTTTCATGACTGATTTTTAGCCAGATCCTGCCAGATCCTTTTAAGGGTGCCCTGAGGTGGAAGAAAAAGAGAGAGAAACGCAGGTTTCGGCTTGTCCCTGCCTGACCCCTCCTGCAAGGTGGTAAGCACTGTAATGTATAAATTAGTGTTTAAAATTGGATGCCACTCAATTCATAAAACATATGGAAGGGTGCCAAAAAGATTGAGAACTACCATCTTATGACATGGATGATGAAATGATTACAGAATGGGCATAAGCACAAAGGAAGGTTACTTACCTGGAAGCAGACTTCTCTGAACGCATTGCCTCTGCAGATTTAACCGTGTTTGTCCTCCATTGAAACATGGGTCCTTGGAAGTGAGGTATTTCTGGATGTGCATTGTACATCACTGATGCAGTCTAGCTTGAAGGGTACAAAAGACCTTGCCTCTTAACTGTATCTTGGTTCTTAACTTCAATGAAATCTAGCTTAGAAAAGGGAAGGATGGGAAGCTCCAGTGTGGATTTGAAGTGGCAAAAATAGTCACTGACAAATATCCTTTCCTTTTCTCTTGTAAAAAGTATCTCTGCAGCTTACAATCATTAGAGACTTGTGAGCAGTCACAAACATCCAGGCAAGGTCTGGGGATTGGCAGTTGAGAAGGAAACACTGCTCTCCCTCATTCAGCATATGATCTAGCTTCCAATAGGAGAGTAATAGTTTAGAAAAGATTAAGGCAAGCTCCATGTAGAATCTTGGCAGACTTCATTAACAGTGGCTGCCTTTCTTCTAATACAGTGGTTTTTTCAGACTGTTCCACAATAGGTCATCATTGGTTCCACAAAGAGATGGGGTAATGGAGCAGGCTAGGAGGTGGTGTGCTGCCACTGCCATCCCAGATTGCTTGGCTCCATGTCAGCTCACAGGATAGGGGAAGGAGTTTCACAGCAGGATTGATATGAAAGAGTTCCGTGACTTGAGAAAGTTTGAAAACCACTGCTTTAATGCAAGAGGCTCTAAGTTTTGGCTAGGAAAATGGCTGCTTGGATTCACAGGAATGATTACATGACATTTTGATTATCTCAGAACAGAAACCCCCTGAATTTCAGGTTTCACTTGAATGCCACAAATGGTAGGAGTAACTTACAAAATATCTTGGCTCTCTGCAGCAACAAAGGCCTGTGTGTTTAGAGAGCACTGAGGGACTTAAGTGCCCAATCCCAAATGAAAGTGCTTTTTCAACATCCAGTCTACTCCTCCTCTTGTCTTCTGATCAGCTGTTTTGTTTAGCTGATATAACAAACAAGCTGGGCACTAAATAGATCAAAGGGTGCAATTTTGTAAAGATTTTGGATAAGGTTGCAAACCCATATTATTTCATTGACAAATAATAGAAGGGGAGACTAGCAGGATTTCATCTGCATAAGATAAAAGTAGTAGCCACAGAAATTCAGCCAAATTATAATATGAGCACTACTTTTGTACTTGAAAGGAGCCTTCAAAATTTGCTCAGGATCAAATTTGCATCAGATCAAAAATCCATGAATTGTGATATACAAGTGTAACAGTCCCTTAAAGCAAAGGTTGCCAACCTGTGACACATATGCCACAAGTGGGGTAGGCAGCTTCTGTGTGTGGCATTCACCAGATCAGGAAGAGGACAGGCAGCAGAGCATCAGATTGGACAGGAAGAAGAAAGCAGAGGAGCAGACTGGGCAGGGAGCACAGGGCAGGAAACAGGAGTAGCAGATTGAGCGGAAGAAGGGGATCAGAGTGGTACTTGAGTATGTAGATCCAATTTGTGGCATGCCTGACAAAATTTGCCCTGCCCCATTGCTTTAATGAATCCTTTTATTAAGCAATTAAAAAGAGGAGGGCAGGTGACAAAGGTTGGCCAGAGTGGCAACAAAAATCAGGCTTCCAAAGAAACTAATTATGGCAGTATTTACAATTTAGAGGCTCATTCGCTAATTATTTTGACAGCAATGCAACAAAATCACCAAAATGTCCATAACAACTATGGTATTTATTTACAAATAAATAAAAATAAACCAGTGTACCAGATCTACTGCAGTGATACAATAAAGGAAAAAAACATGGAAGTACTTCATCATTAGAATTTAGTGATCATTATCTTGAACATACGACAGTGAAGCAATTGCATGTATTTGAAAAGCCTCAAATAGGTCTCAATCTAATTCTTCAGAAGATTTTTGAAGACTGCATTTTTGTTTTCTCAGTAGAGTAATAGGAGTTATCTGGTTCATTTTGGCATACATAGCTTTTGAAATATTTGGAGCATTTGGGAAGAGAGAAATTTCATAACTAACTTTCCTAAGGACTTTTTTTTTATCTCCTGAAGAATTGTTTATTTTGGAGCCTACCAAAGAAGCTAGGATTTATTAATTGACAAGGGCACTACTTCCTTAGATCCTCATTAGTAAAAAAAAATGCCTGATATTACAATTCTGGTCTGGAAGTCATCTTCATTTCTCAAGAGACAGAGAAAGCTGGTCCTTCTGAGATTAAATTACATTGTAGGTCTTGCAACAATAGCATAGAAGAAAGGAAGATTTCTACAATTGTGATGACACTTGGATTTGATTTTATTTTTTTATAGTTGTCTGATCTACAGATCATTACAGGAAGATGATGGGTATGGGCTGTTCTCTTGATGGTTCTGATGAAACAGTTCTAGAGTGAGGTTAGTATTGTAGGATGACAGTTTTTTGCCTATACACTATAACCTTCCTGTGACTGGTACAGTATGTTCCAAGTGTCATCTTTCCCTATGGCTCATTTCTATTTTCTCACTGCATTTAGGGCCTTTTCATGAGAGTTCTTACAGTTTGAGGTAGTCAAGAAATGTGAAATAGATTATGAAGGTATTTCCATATGCTATTTTTTCTATTGCATTGGCATTTATAGTCTTTTTTTTCTTTCACATAACAAAAACCTATTTAATATAAACTGGTAAAAATAATGTAGGATAATCTGAATAGGTTAAATAACAGGATTAACATTCCTAGAATGTCTCCTACTTTAGAATGTTTCTACTTCAAAGCATAACAATGCTTAATAAAAGGTTCCACAGATTCCAGCAGGATATGTTCAGACTCTTGATAGAAATTATAAGGCTTAGCAGCAAGCAGTGTAGGATTAGTGATCCCACTCTCCTGCTACATTTTTCTCACTGGCCTGGCTAGAGAGGATGGGATAGAAATTCAGGAAGCCTTTTGGCAGTATCTTGGCTGGCTACACCTTAGAGAAAATAGGCTTCGAGTTTTGTGTTTGTCAGCAAAAATGCCAGGGTTGTATACTACTCTAGAAGACATTGAAAGCTGTTCTTGAGAGAAGAAGGGTACAGCATTTTGTGCTTCCCCAATAGTAATTTATTCTGCAAGAGGTCCGCTTTTTGATTTTACTGCTCTTAACAGGCAAGTAGGAATTGAGTTTGAATGACAGAAAAATCTGATCATTTACCTAAAAAATACCCCATTCATTTTGATGATGTTGTATCTTTTGCTCTGGGAAAATGAAGACCATCTGTATTTATTAAACTTTAGAAACCAGCAGCAGCTGTTTTTCAGTGTCAAGAGCATTTTCAGCTGAGCCACCTATAAGGTGACTTCCTTTTTTAAATAATGAAATGCAGTTGAGCAGTTTTTAACTCCTAACCTGGATCAAATTTGAGGGGGGAGGGGTTGAGAAAATTTTAGGGAGGGAGTCCATCACAAGTAAACCCTATTCCTATTATTTAGGAATTCTTTGGCACAGAACTCCTCCCAGGCTTTGCTTCTGAACTGCGGGGCGTAGAGCTCAGGCAAGTTAGGTTGGTGGTTGGTTGCGTTTGGGCCCCAGCAGGGGCAAGACAGCTGACCCTTTTGTCAAGCACAAGGGAGATGGGATGGATCAGTCTACTGAAGGGGAGGAATGAGAAGCTCTGCAACCCAGGCGTGCAGGGGCTCACCCCTCCTGTCCCAAATGTGTGTCCCTGCTGGCTTTGGCATGCAGCCAGTTCTGTTTTGTCGTTATTATAGGCAGGTTCTTCTTACAGACCTGTAACAAGTGCCTTTGTCGGTCCTGTAAGCCTCAGCCTCCGAAAAGGCTTTTCCCTTGGCTGTTGCAAGAATTGCAGGTAGAGGTCAGCCACAGCCGTCCCCACTCAGTTTGGTTGCTTTTACTGGCCTCTGATTCTCCAGCGGGAGCAAATGAGAGACACAGCCGGGATGGGCACAACAGGCTAAGCCTCCGCTGCTCTGCGGGCGGCGGCAGGGACAAGCTCCCCCCTGGCCCACGTCTCCAAGACAGGCTTCGTGCAGCGGCGCCGGCCGACGGGCCGGGGCGAGCACTGAGCTGCGCTGCCTCCAGGACGCGGCCACGGGCGCGCAAGGCGCAGTTCCCCCCGCGCCCGTGCAGCCGCGCTCCTGCAGGCCGGAAGCGGAAGTTCCCCCTCATGAATATGAGAGGAGCCGCGTCCGCTAATGAGATGCTGCCTGCGGAATGAGCGGGCGGGGCCGGGCGCGGCTGCAGCGGGCGGCCAGGCAGGCGAGCGGCGCGGCCTGAGGAGCCGGCGGCACCATGGAGGGCGGCGGGGGCTCGGCGCGCGGTGGCCGGGACAAGCGGCGGGGGAAGGGCCCGGAGGAGGCGGCGGCACCCGCGGACTCGGGCAAGTCCAAGAAATTCGTAAGTATCGCAGGGCAAGACCCCACCGGCGCTGCGCTGCGCGGCCCGGCCCGGCCCTCACCTGCCGCAGGTGCCTGCGCGCCAGCGGCGCCCAAGGAGGTGCCAGGCCCTGGCGTGCGGATACGGCGGGTCCCGCGCGGTCGCCGCCCCTGTCCCTGCCCTCCCCGGTACGGACTTCGCTCTGACTCAGCCCCGGGCGGTGGCGCCGCGCGCAGCCTCCTGCCCCGGGCTGGGGCGGCCGCGGGGACTTTCCCGGGAGCTCAGCTCCGGCGGCGCAGGCCGGGTCCCGCTCGGGGCGGCGCGGGAAGCGGACCCCGGGGCCGGGCGCGCAGTGCCGTGCCGCGCACTTGTCTCTGGGCTGGAGGGAGCGTGTCTTTATGGCGGGAGCTCAGCCCGCGGGCAGAGCTCACCCTGCCTTTGAGCAGCGCCGCGCTACTTGCTGACCATTTTGTTGGCTTGTGAAATGTCACCTGCCTGGGCCATACCAGTGGGGCCTTCTGTGGGATCTTGGGGGGCTCTTCCTGTTGCAGCTGTCACTCCCCGCTGTCAACTGGATGCTCGCTTGCCCTCTGCCACCAGTGACCATGCCCAGCTGGCCCCATGGTCCCAGTTCCCTGCCTCCTGCTAGCCAGCCCTGCATTCCTTGGCTACAGTCACAGGCAGGCTGCAGGGAACACCTCCTGGGGCCACGTGTTTGATGCCTTTGCTATGGGCAAATCATGCAGGTCCCTCAGCAAGATCCAAATTGAAATGTATTTGTAAGGAGGAGGAATGTTCCCCAGTAAAGCCCAAATGCTTGTAGGTTCTGGTCTCAGTTTGGTCAGTGAAGAGCGGTCCATTTGATTTCTTTCATCTTTTGAAACAGGCTTAAAAAAAAGTGTATCCTTAACTCCAGTAAAAATCCCAGAGAAGATGAGGAAGCTTGTCATTTTGATAGAAGTTAGCAGCTCAGGTTAAAGATTAGACTTTTTAACTTGGATTTTAACTTGACCTGCTAACATCTATGAAAGGTATGTATGTACTGCTTGGTCTGCAGTAGGATTTTAAACTGTTAGCTCACTTGGGATAACATTACACCATTTGTTCTCATTAAAAGTAAGGATTTGGAGGAAGATGTTAGGTCTGCACACTGATTGGCTTACTTGGTCTTTCTGGATCCTTTTTTATTTGTGGCATGTATGTAACTCCAGGAGTCTCTATTGAACAATATTTTTTCATTGTAGCCGCTTGTATGGGAGCCCTGGTGGTGCAGATTAAGGTTTCTGATTGTTGACTGTTTCCATCTAGTTATGAGGGGTCGCTAATCCATTTAGTTGTATGTACCTTTCTCAGCCTTAGGCAGGTTCTGATGTTAAATCCTCAGAGGGATGTGGATTAACTGAAGGGGCTCTTGGGGAAAAGAGATCAGTGGGACTGCTGTGGACCTTTCGCCCCTTGGAATCTTATTTATGCAAGAAAAGTGTGTTCCAAGGGTGCTAGCTGAAGAGTAGGAGTACAAGATGATGCCTATAGATCAAACAGTGCTCAAGGCACTGAATGTACAGGGACCTTTGCTAAGAGGTGGGTGTCTAATGTTTTGGTGTTTGGGACTGCTGGTTAGTTGCATGTAAGTTCTTTTCCCTGCCACAATGTATTTTTCACAGTTTGAATGAAGCTGCATTACTTCATTCAAAGCATCGTGTGGGCAGTGGCCCTGACTTATCACAGAGGAGTTGGCACTGTTGCTAAAACTTTCTGTTCTATTCTCAGGTGAATGTACATGTAGAGTGGGGCT
This sequence comes from Caiman crocodilus, assembly GCA_030014935.1. NCBI lineage: Eukaryota > Metazoa > Chordata > Crocodylia > Alligatoridae > Caiman > Caiman crocodilus. The sequence continues at coordinate 2,959,695 of JAGPOW010003447.1, read as the reverse complement.
TAACAGTGTATTGGCCAGGTTGCAGTGAGTATTGCATTTGGTGAATGCAGTCTGGTTTGGTAATCCACTTATTGCTGTCCATAAGTCACATAAAAGAAACAGGAAGGAAATGCTGATCACAGGGAGTGTCTCTTACTATATGTCTCATGCAACAGAGGGAAGCTTTGAAAGTATTAAGATCTTTAAGAGAGTTAGATACCCTTACAATTAGTGGTATAAGCAGGTTTGTAATAACTTACATCTATGTAGCTCATTTTTATTCCTAAAGAATCTCAAAAACACATCACAAAGTACTTTGTATGATACATAGATCACTTAATTGACCATAGAAATGTCACCCATTTCTGGAAAGAAATGGTGTAGCACTTTGGTAACACACATCAACTTTTCACAAGTATAGGGTAGGAAATTTAAAATACTACAATAAAAATATTATTGTCAACTTCCTCTGAATTAAGGAAGATTGAATGTAATTATGCAAACTGTTTTTTTGGATGTTGAAATTCATTAATAGTTATGTGAAAATAGTTTCCCCTCAAAAATATGTACTTGCTGCCTCGGGAGCCAAAGAGTTATTATTACGTGAGCTAAAGGCTTGTCATTTTTCTACATTTAGGATATCCTAAATTGGAGGTGATTCAGAGAAGATTAGAAATGGTTAGGGGGTTAGATGGACTGGTCTGAGGAAAACTTGATAGTAAAGCTTACAGTAAAGTTTGGCTAACTGACTAAACTGACTACTATGGGACAGGGAGTAGACCACAAGGATGTGAAGGTGTAAGTAAAAAATATGGGTTGCTAGTGTTTGTATGTAGAAAAAATAATAGATATGGTCATCTTAAAGTGTAACAGCAACACAGAATCACTTTGCCAGCACAGCCTAAAAATGTTGAAACTGAAAAATCTTTTGAAAACCAAATTACTTCCAGTTTATCTTTATTGAATGAAGTAAACCCATTATAACTTGTAAAATCCAAATTTTGGGAATTGCTGTCTCTCAGAGAAAAGGAAAAAAGACTGAATATCACACAATTCTTTTTTAATGATCAGACCTTAATCTGTTACCTAGCGGGCTACATGTTTTACTGGGCGCGTAGTCAATTGGGAGAGTATGAAGTACAGGGTGAAAAGTATATTCTATCCCTTAGAAAGAGCCAGGTTAGATTTAAATGCTTTAATAGCTTTTTTTCCTTTTAAGATGCTTTACTTTTTATGGTCCAATATCTTGTGATATAGGATAATCATGGGTCAGAAAAACTGGATTAGTTTCATCAGATTCTATGCTATGATCAGCAGGAGTACTAGTAATTACTTGCAACCAATGTTCCCAGAGCCAGAGGATACTGGGAAACAGCCAATCAGAGTGCAAACAAGTGTTTGGACAGGAGCTGGTGGCGTGATGATGGTAAGGATGGAGGCAGGGGTGCGGCAAGGGCAGAACAACTGGCCTTGCTGCTCCCTCCATCCCCTGCAGGTAACAATGATGGAACGGGGGGGTACTTCCCCTTACTCCTTGCAGGAAGGAGGGGATGGAGTCAGGATGCCACAGGTGGGGGTGAGGCCACTGGCTCTGGCCTTGGCCTTGACCTGTCCTCCCCACTTCTGTCCTGGCGTGGCGGTGGGGAAAGGAGTGGGCCTGAAGCAGGTTGGGGGAACAGCGGGTGCACCACAGCAGCAGTGGGAGGAGGGGAGGAGTAGACCCAGGCCCCATGAGGGAAGGGGGAGGAGGACCGAGCCCCAGCTCGGGGAGAAGCTGGCCTGCTGTGCAGTGTGGGGGAGTAGCAGGCTCAGCCTCACTCAATGGCAATGTGGGAATGGGAGGGGTCCGAGCCAGTTGGGGGGAGGAGTGGGCCCAGGACCTAGGGGGGGAGGAGGCTTGCTCCTCCCCCAGCTGCTGGGCCTGCTGCTCTCTCCAACCTTCGCATCAGGCTTCTCCCCACCTCGGGCCCAGGCCCATCTCTGCCCCCCTTCTGCCTCTCATCAGTTGACTCCAAGCCCACTCTTCCTGTTCCCCCACGGCTGCCAGGTCAGCCCAGGCCTGCTGCTCCTGGCTTCTCCCCACCCTCAGGCCCGTTCCTCCCCCGCATCAGGCCTGGGCCCTCTCCCTGCCACTGTGGCAGGGAGTGGGGGAGTGGGCCCAGACCCTAACTACCCCCCCACCTCCTGCCATCATTCCTGTTGGGCAATTGGCTAGTATTATTGTAAACCCAAAGCAATATCATTAGTCATACAAACAGAATTATATACTGTGCAGCAAATGCTAATGATACCCAAGGCATATAGTCATTTCTTTGTAGCATGGTAAAAAGTAGCATATTTGCTAGAATGTAAGATGAGCCCTAAGAATTAAATTCTGTATATAGAAAATGTATAAATTTGGTAACATTTTCCAGGTATAGATTCTAATTATTGGAGGTTTGCCTTGAATTTGTTCCCCTTCTACTCATGGAAGTCTGCTGGAATGCAGGGGAGAGGATGCCCACTTGACTTCTAACTGAGTCCCAGCAGGTGCATATGGTGGCAGGGAGCAGGGAAGGCAGCCAGCTCCTCACATGGGGCTTCCCCAGTGGCTCACAAGTGCAAGGAGCTGCATGTGAGCTCTGTGCAATAGACACCGGCCGACCTGGCTCCTCTCCTTGCTGCCACATGCAGCTTCTGGAATTGACTGAAGCTGCATGCTGCTGGGCAGCAAGCGCCTGCACGGGCCACGAATATCCCAAGGGTCCGCTGCCTGCTGCTGTAGCTACCCAGGGCAGAGGCTGTGCCCCATGGGAGGGGCATGTGTGGGGGTGAGTCCCCACACCCCGACCCTTCCTCACATCCCACAAACACCATACACCCACATCGTGTCCTCACAACCCTCCCATATATACACACACCCTGCAACATACCCTACATCCCACTACGCGCATACCTACTCTCCCTTACAAACACCACAGATACCACCCACATGCACACCCCACCATACACACACTCACAACCCCCAACCACACACAATATACAAGTCATACTTTATTTTTGAGCTATTATGCAGTCATTTCTATATATACTATACAAACACAAATCAGGACAAAAATCTTTTTAAAAATAAAATTAAAATGTGTTATAGTAGATGTTTGACTTTTAATATATGATCTGTTTTTTCCTGGTTCCAAGATGGGGGCAACGAGAAGGACTTCCAATGGCAAAGGTCAGGGGTTTACAAACTGGACTTCTCATCCCCAGATAGTGACCAGGGGGCAGGATACCTGTTAAGGGGTGGGGCTACCCTTGTGGTCCTAGACAGCTCACCAAAACTCATTAAGCAGCCTTCCAGCCAAAATAATTGCCTACCCCTGCCCTAACCATTTTCATTTCTCCCTGCTGGACTTCAGTTTTATCCACATCCTTTCAGGGGTGCGGCACAAAACTGGACAGAGTACTCCAGGTGTGGCTTTCTGAATGCTGTTGAATAGAGGGGAACAATTACATCCTGGACTAGCTAATGCAGCCCGATATGCTGTTAGCCTTCTTTGACAAGGGCACACTGTTGGCTTCTGCTCAGCTTACTGTTCACTGTAACCCCAGGTCCTTTTCTGTAGAGCTGCTGCTTAGCTAGTGAATTCCCAGCCTGTATCAGTGCATGGAATTGTTGTGTCCTTAGTGCAGGACTTTGCACTTGTCCTTATTGAACTTCATAAGATTTCTTTTGGTTCAATCCTCCAATTTGTCAAGGTCTCTCTCAATCGTAGCCTTATCCTCTAGCATTTCTACTACTTTCCCCAACTTGGTGTCATCTGCAAACTTGCTGAGGGTACACTTCATCCCATCTTCCACGCTGTTGATACTGAACGAAACAACCAGGACCAATCCTGGGGGAACTCTACACAAGATCAGTTGTCAAATAGACATTGAGCCATTGATTACTACCTGTTAAATGATTCAGCCCTTTTTTTGTCCACCTTGAAGTCCATTTGGCCAAGCTGTGCTTCCTTAGCTTGGTTGTGAGAACACTATGGGAGACTGAATCAAAAGCCTTGCTAAATACAAAGTTATGTCGCATCCACTGCTCTTCCCATGTCTACAGAGCCAGTCATATCATCATAGACCGCAATCAGATTGGTCAGGCATGAATTGCCCTTGGTTAATCCATGCTGACTGTTCCTGATTATCTTCTTTTCCCCCAACTGCTTAGAAATGGATTCCTTGAGGACCTAGTCCATGAATTTTCCAGTGACTGAGGTGAGGCTGACCAGTATATAGTTCCCTGGATCCTTCTTTTTCCCTGTCTTAAACATAACCACTATATTTGCCTGTTTTCAATCATCCGGGACCTCTCCCAATCATTATGAGTTTTCAAAGATAATGGTCAATGGCTCTGCAATTGCATCAGCCAGCTCAGCACTCCTGGGTACCTTGTGTCTGGGTCAGTGGACTTTTATATTTCCAGCTTTTTAAAATGGTCCCTAACCTGTTCTTTCACCACTTTACTTTGGCTGCTCACCTCCTTTCCCAAGCTTGTCTGTGAAGACTGAGGTAAAGAAGGCACTGAATATTTCAGGTGTTCCCACATTATCTGTCACTAGGTTTCCTCCCTTGTTTAGTAAAGGACCCACACTTTCTCTGATCATCCTTTTGTTGCTGAAATACTTCTAGGAATCATTCTTGTTACCTTTCATGTCTCTTGCTAGCTGTAACTCCAGTTGCACTTTGGCCTTCCTGACTTCATCCCTGCATGCCTGAGCAATACTATTGTACTCTTCCCTAGTCATTTGTCCAAGTTTCCACTTTTTATAAGCTTCTTTTTTATGTTTTAGCTCATTGAGGAGTTCCCTGCTAAGTCAAGTTGGTCTTCTGCTTTACTTGTTAGTCTTCCTGTGCAGTGGGATGCTTCATTCCTGTGCCCTCAGTAAGGTTTTTTTTACAGAACAACCAGCCCTTTTGGACTCATTTCCCCCTCAGACTGGCCTCCTAAGGGATCCAGCCCTTCAATTCCCTGACTGAATTAGTCTGTTTTTCTGAAGTCCAGGGTCCTTACTTTGCTGCCTGCTTGCCTTTCTTCCTTAGGGTCTTACAATCAGTAATTTTGTGCTTGTTGCTGCCCGGGTTGCTATCCACTACTACAGTCCCCACCAATTCTCTCCTGTTTGTGAGCAGCAGATCAAAAAGAATGTGGCCTGTAGTTGGACCCTTTGACATTTGCACTAGGAAGTTGTCCCCAACATTCTCCAAAAACTTCCTGCAGTGCACTGCCGTATTCCCCTCTCAGCAAATGTCAGGGTGGTTGGAGTCCCCTATGAGAACCAGGTCCTGTGATTGGGGAAACTTCCACTAGCAGTTTGAAGAAGCTTAATCCTTCTGGTCTGGTGGTCTATAGCTATGTTTCAGCCCATGTACATGTACCCCTGGGAATATGCGAGTGCTGCGTTTTGGTCTTTGCTTGCTCGGGCAGGAAGTTCCAGTATCACTTTTGTTGCATCAATCGGCAAGGGGTATGTAAGATACCGAAGGTTGAGAGTCACTGGTCTATAGCAGCCACCCACTGTTATATCACCCTTGTTGCTCTCTCCTCTGACCTTAACCCAGAGACTTTTAACAGGCCTATCTCCAGCTTTGTACTGTACCTCTGCACAATCATACAGCTCTTCTACATAAAGAGAAACTTTTCCTCCTCCCCCTGCCTGTCCTTCCTGAACAGTTTATACTGATCCATGACAGTACTCCAGTCATGCAAGCTGTCCCACTAGGTCTGTTATTCCAATTGCATCCACATACTAAATGGCTCCCACTCATGACTGGAATCAAGTGTTATCGTCACAGGTCCCAGATCCTCCAAAAATATATATGCAGATAAGGTCCAAGTCACCCTGGTCTGGCTCTACCTCATTGAGCCATACTAATAGTATGTAGGAACCTACCAAACTTGCGTTTGCATGATTTTCATGGAAACTGCATATTCAGGTAGGCTCTGTAATTTTGGTAGGCTCTCTATGAAAGAAGAAAAACTCTATCTGCAAAGCAAGTAAAAGGGTGGGAAACCATGGAGTCTTGAAGCATGGTTGGTAGGGGGTGAGAATGAGAGGGAACAAATCAGAGGCAGAGCTCATGACATAAGCTTAGTCCAAAAGCCAGTCCAGGGCCAGTCAGGAAAGCAGGAGCGTTTTTGTTCTGGCTTTTAAAGCACCCACGGGCATGCTGCTGTAGTATACTGTAGCATGAGGAGGATTCTTCAGCATGCTGACTAAGAAGAAATTCTCCAAGACAGCCAAGTACGTTTTGGTCCTCAACCACGTAAGACAATATCCTGTAGGGACCTTGCACACAAATGGAGACAGACTCTTCTGTATTGCCTACAGTGCAACTCTGGATGTTTTGAGGAAAACCAGTATAGATCGACTCTTGGCATCTGAGGCACACATGAAATGAAAGGCTGTTGCAGAGGCTGAAGGTCAGAGCAAGAAACAAGCGAACATGTCTTCTCTCTTTAAAAGGACAATAGAAAGCAGCTTGGCAAGGCAAGAGGTGGCATTTTCCCTTGTGGAAGCTTTCAAGGCAATGAACATCCCACTGGAAAAACTTGATCACCCAAAGTTAAAAAACTACTTGAACCAAAATGTGCCAGATGCTGGCAGTTTTCCGTGTGCCAACAAGTTTCACCAAGACTCTCTCTCTACATGTGAAGCAATCCCTGCAGAGTCCACAAAGGCTGCACTGGCAGAGTATGTCTCCCCCATTCTGGTTAATGAAGCCAGTGACCCTCGATATAACTGCGTGCTGCACATTTTCTTTGTGCGGGGAGCTGGACAGACCAGGACCTGCCTGTGTTTCTGACAGAGCTGGTCTACCTCCTATCTCAATTTTTCTACTGTGTCTCAAGCCATTGTGAAGGTAACCGTCAGCTATGGCATATAGAATTTAACAAGATCTCGGCATTCCTGTCAGACAGTGCTGTGTACATGTGCAAGGCTTTCTCTGTGCTCCAAGGAGTGTTGCCCATTGCAGTTCATGTCCCCTGCAATGTGCACATTCTGTATTTAGTAAGTGACATTTTGGTTCACGCAGTTCCCCAGTCTGAATAGCCTGGTGTCTTACTATAAGAAAGCCTTCAAGCATTGTCCAGGGTGTAAGATCTGGTATAGGAAGTCTGTTACCAGTCAGAGTAGGGACTTGCATGTCACTGTGTCGCTGTTACCAGAGCCTGTGCTCACAAAATGGAATTCCTGGTTTAACGTGGTCTGTTACCACGCCAAGCATATGCAGGACTACCAGCAGTTTGTGAGCGAGAAGTTGGAAACCACATCCAGCACAGTGCATGCTTAAGCTTTATGATCTCTTAAAGTAGAGCGACAAGTGACGTTTGTGGTTGACAGTGCCACCAAGTTCATGGAGTTTCTAACATGGTTCGAAGGTCAGCAGGCTGTGATCCAACATTCGCACAACCAGCTGCTGGATTTGAAAAGCTGGGTCAAAGACCAGACATTGCAGGAATTGTCAAGCTGTCCTCATGAAAACCAGAGGAGAAAGAACATGTTCCAGAAAATAACTGTGAAGCTGAACCAGTACTATAGGTATGATGCATTACTGTCACCATGGTTCAGACAACTGGCTGCCTCCTACCTTAGTGCTGTTTGCATTTTGGACCCAAATCAGGTGTCTGTTCCGAGTTGTGACCCTCAGCTACTGAAAGGAATCCCGGGACAGAGGAAAAAGCACTACAAGGAACATGCAACATGAACTCTGTCAAAGGGATGCCTGTGCCTGTGTTCTGGGACTCTGTATGTTACTGGTTTCCACACCTGTATGCCCTGGCAAGATGCTGCCTCACCATCCCAACGAACTCAATGGATGCTGAGCGTGCCATCTCAGTATATGAACAAGTACATTCACCCCACAGAGAGACAGAACATCTGCAGCAACTGTGGCTGGATGCAGCATGTTCACATTTAATGGCATGAATTTCCTGTCTCAAGGTTAGCATTTCAGTTTCAACTCCTTTTTATAATATCCTTTTATAAAGTGTATATACTGGGCATTAGTTACAATTCCTGTTGTGTATAGCTTTATTTTAATAAGATATTTTATTTTAGAGTTTAAGTGCCTGGATTGCTTAATAACACGTCAGTTAATGGTTTCTGTGGGCTTAATTCCCTCATTAAGCCTGTGGAAGCCATTAAGGGAAATATTGTTTAGCAATTTAAGCCATGGCTTGGGGCCATCTGGCAATCTTTAGGGAGGGGTGGAACTGCCTGGACCCTTTGGCCAATCAGAAGCATGGTGGGGGCCTGTCATGCTCAGCTTGCAAAAATGGCAGCTGGTCCTAGGATCTGCCTGCAAAATCAGCTGGCTGCCTCCTCAAGTTCAGTAGAGCCCTAATCATGTATGATGGAGTGAAGAGGAAGTCAAAATGTATTCAATGTATTGGCTCACCATGACTTTAAAAAAAAATCGGCATTGGGTGGGATTGCGTTTAATGTGCACCAATTTATGTCTTAATTCAAATGGAATACATTAATCTATTTTAGGTTCCCATCTATTACCTGGCAGTGGAAATACCATGACCACTGAGACAGCTTTAATAGTTGTCATTGGGGATGGCTGCTTTGCTGGTAAGGGATAGTATGCATGGAGGTAATGTAAAGTAAACCTCCTATTTGCTGTTCAAGCTTTATGCCCATTTTATGGAAATGGGAGATTCCTCCCTGGCTTTTCTCTGGTGCCTTATGGCTGAGGGCAAGCAAAACTTGGGGGCATCCGAACCCCAAGCTTCTGGGCTTCAGTCTGCATATAGGATGGCTGCCCAAAGATTTGGAAATATCTGAAGCCCCAGGTAGGGTGGAGGATGTTTGCTAGTAGTAGAGCTACTTATGGTTCTTTACTGACTCATGGATTTGGAAATTGATTTGGCTTGGAACACGACAAATTTTCATTTAAAAAAAAATAAAAAGTTCCTATCTATATTGGGGGTTCTTGTGCTTCTCCCCTAGCTGCTTCTCAGCCTTTTCGGTAGGAGCAAGAAAAATCTGGGGGCATCTGAACTCCAAGGCTCCTGGGCCTGGGACTTGTACAAAGGATGCTATCCCTCCTCCCTACCCAAATAAAAAATAGTTGGAACCAGGGGTGAGTGTCAGAGTTTGCTCTGCACATGCGTGCGTGCGCACACGCAAACACCCCCCCCCCCCAGTCGTCTTATATTTGAGTAAATACAGTGAGGTTTTGTTGACTCCTTATATGAAAAAAAAAAATATAACAGCTGCTACAGTATTCCTTCTGTTATTTGTTTTGATAGTAAATTCATTAGAAATCTTGGAGCAGTGTTTGAATTTAATGCTATTTCCAAATTAAGTGAGCTGCAAAATTTTGTACTGACAGTGTTTAATGGCATTAACAAGGTTGTCAGGGAAAAAAGCTGGAGTTTAAGGCAGTTTAGGACTCTTGATGCCCCAAAGGAGAAATGGAGGCATTTGCTTTTGGTTCTTTGAAGGTGACTTAAAATTTTTTACACTTATTGGGGAAGCATCTCATCTTTCCTTTCCTTTTCTGAGACTGAAGCTTGTTTCCGTTGATATCCTTATTTGGACCAACTATATAGTTGGAAGAAAAGTTAGGCAAGTTAAAACCTGCCTGTCTTCAGATAGTTCTTTCCCACACCTGAGAGAGGATGCTTTGTGTCCTAATGCTTGTATAACCTATCTCTCAACTACAGTTGGTCAAAGTAAAGATACAACCAAAAACATCGCTTTCGGCATATTTTCTAGACCATCAGGGCTATAATAACACTTAATCCTTTCCTGGCAGTGGTAGCTTAATGTTTCTCTAGAGTATTTGAACTTTCTGCTTTGTTGCTCCTTTATGTCCATAAGAGCATTCAGGTTCTGCATCCATTTGAAACAGCTCTTATTGAAAATAACATTGGTTTAGTGCATTATCGGAACGTTACTGCTTACAATGATTAGCAGTAAAATGATTAATGATATTATCTTCGAGCTGACTTGCTTTCAGGTGGAAAATTCAGCATCTCCTTATTATAGTGATTCTCAACTAGGGTGTTGTGGCACCCTGGAGTGCCTTGAGATCTTTTTAAGGGTGTGTCAAGGTGCTATTAGTACTGTTAGGTGTGCAAACACCTACACATAATTCACAAGATAAACCCAAAGATCTCAAACAGGAATCCATAGTGTCAAAACATGTTGACCTCTTGTAATCTTTCTGAATTCTTTACAACAGAAGAATTACTTTCTTTTCCCTAGTCAAACTGAGCAAATGCAAAAAATTGGTCAAACAAGGAAGTAGGGAGGGTGCCTTGAATCCAATGAGATTGAGCAACTACCTTATTGGTTCCTGTCACCGCCCATCTTCTCAGTTGGTGTATCATAGGGCCTTGTTTCACCCTTTATCTTTCTTTGCCACGCTTTATTTCTTGAGTAACCATATACACACAGAATTAAAACAGCAAGCAGGAACTGTGGACTAGATATTAATCTTGTCTTGTATTTATACTTTTTATTAATTAATTCTCGTTGAAGAAAACAGCCACTGAACCATGGAGCACTTTTACATGTACGCATGCTCCGAGGGTGGGGAGGGGTGGTGCTTTAATTAGAGCGGCTCTGAGAGCTGCTCTAATTAAAGTGCCACAGTGTATTGTGTATTGGCATCCCTGTGCTTCAAAATGAAGGATGGGGTGCTTTATCTAAAGCTCATTCAGTGAGTTTTAGGTCACTAATTACAGTGCATCAGAACAGCCTCTGTGCTTGTGTACAGACACTCATGATGACTTGCAAAAACACAGGTTGGGTTGATTTAAATCACATGGATTAAAGCAATAATCCAAAAACCCAATTTTAAATCGTTGATACTTATCATCTTTCCCACTATATGTATTTTTTTTTTTTTTTTTTTTTTTTTAAAGATGCTCCATTGGCTCATCTAAGAGTTAAAACATGGTTTAAATTGAAATAGTTTTACAGTAGATCAGGACCAACTTTTGCTTCATGGAATGTTATTTATTTTCTTACACTGTCTTGAGGTCAGTGTTTGTCTATTCTGTTGTGCACGCTTTTCCTTACTCTGTTCCTTCTCCCTCAAGTCTCCTTTATCCTGTGACGTACCACACCATACCATTCACTGTGTGAGAGATGAGATAATCAGATCTCAGGCAGAGAGAATAAAATGGGAGTTTGATATCATCCAGTGGGCTTAGTAAAGAGGTTCCCAGTCACCGGGCCGCGGCCTGGTACCAGGCCACAGCATGTTGGCTGCCGGGTTGTGGCATGAGCCCCCGACTTGGACCCCTATCTGTTTGCCCAGATGAGCAGTTTCCAGGGTCACAACTGAGCTTCTAGAGTTAAAGTTGGGCAGCGGGGCGAGGGGAGCCCTGGGAGGGAGGCAGTTGGCTATGCACACCCTGTCTTGCTCCCTCCAGGCCGCAATTAAAAAAAAAAAAAAAAAAAAGTTGGGAATCACTCATTTAGTGAATAATCCTGATCAAAGAGTACCCGTGATGGTATCTTCTGGAGTCAGAGGCAAAGTTCCAACACCTACGATGACATTGTTCACTTTGGACACCTCAGAGGTGCCATACCCCTTTGAATTTTAAGTTTTGGTATTCATATACTTTTGATTGATCATAGTTATATTTTGTGGGCCCCTTAAACATAGTCTGTGGACCCCCAGGGGTCTGCAGACCACAGATTGAAAACAACTGTGCTAATACATGAAATATTGTGAATTATAAATAAACAAATAAAGCTTGACCTCAAAAGTTAGATGTTTCCTCCTCATTCTTACACAGAAGAAAATCAGACTTTAATTCCAGAGTTTTTAGTAGAGGCTCATTGAGTCAACATATTATTTAATTTAAATTACTGTAATAGATTATTATTAGTAGATGTTAAGGATTTTCAAAATCCCAGAAAAGATGACAAAGCCATAAGGGAAATACAGAGTGCCCGGGCGAGGGACTAACAATAAAAGGAT
>JAGPOW010003447.1:2922692-2940797 GCA_030014935.1 Caiman crocodilus | reverse complement strand
CCCCCCCCCCCCCCCCCGGTCCCCCACCCACCTTTCAGCTGCAGTGGACTAGGCTTGACCACACCAGGAAATTTACTGCTTGTAATTGTACCAGAAGCATGGCACTTAGAGTCCTGACAGACTTAAAACTGCCCATGGGGTTTTACATCATATTTATTTCTCAAGTGGACAAGTGTCTTGTTAATTTCATGATAATGCAAGTGCTGAAAATCCTTGGAGACTTTGCAGCTGTCTCTCTGAGGGCTCAGGGAGACATTGTAGCCTGTGTTCCCATTAACTTTAGAAGCTCCCTTCATGAAAGTAGGGAATAGAAAATTTTATCTTAAAAAAGCTTAAATTCTGTTGTGATCAATTGCTTTGGCTAGGGATGTTCAACCTCTACCCCAGGGGCAGGCAATTATTTGGGGCGGAGGGCCGCTTATCCAGTTTTGGCAAGCTGTCCAGGGCCGTGTGGGTAGCCCCGCTCCTTGACAGGTGCCCTGCCCCCTGGTCACCATCTTGGGACCAGTGTCCCAATGTCTTGGGACCAATGTCTTGGGGCCAGCACTGGTGGGGCCCAGAGCAGGGTGCAGGCTAGCAGGGGTCTGTGGAGCCAGGCTGGGCTGCACCAGTAGGGAGAGGGGGGTGCTGGCCTGGCTCCATAGAGTCCCTGCCAGCTGGGACTCTGTACCCCTGCCACCCTGCTCTGGGCCCTGCTGGCACTGGCTCTGGGACACCGATGTGGGCGCTGTGTTCCCATGCCCGCTCACTCCCAGTGCCCCCCAGCCCTGCAGTACAGGAGGGGGGCAGTGTGCAGCCCTGGCCCCCTGCTTGCCAGCAGGGAACAAGCTGGTGTGGAGCACAGGAAAAAGTGGCCCCTCACCTGCCCAGTGGCTAGCACTCCCTGCTGCAGCCACTCACAGCCCACAGGGCAGTCCTGAGCAGGCACAGGCAGTGCCACGAGTTGCGAGTGGCTGCAGTACAGGGTGCCAGCCATTGAGCGGGCAAGGGGCCGCTTTTCTCCCACACGCTCAGCACTAGCTTGTACCCCACCCCCACTGCCAGCTTGGGCCCCACACTGGCTCTGGGCTTGCCCGCCAGGGCTGCACACAACGGCAGCAGCTGCAACCCCCCCACTTGCTGCACTGGGAAGCATTTGCTGCTGCTGTCCACCTGGAGCTTGCGCGCTGGGCAGTCCAGAGGCAGCAGCAGCAGCGTCACTGCGGCCTACTGCGGTACAAACTCCAGGTGGGCAGCAGCAGTAAACACTGCCCAGCATGGTAAGTGGGGAGGCCATAGCTGCTGCCCCCAGGGTGCAGCCCCGACAAGTGAGCCTGGAGCCAGCATGGGTGCCCAGGCTGGCAGCAGGGGCAGGCTACAAGCTGGTACTGAGTGCGGGGGAACAGTGGCCCCTTGTCCGCCCCATGCCTGATGCCCATGCTGCAGCTACTTGCAGCCCACCTGGGGCTGCCTGTGCCTGTCCCCATGTGGGCTGCAAGCACCTGCAGCAAGTAGTACCAGCCGGGGCAGGGGGGGGGATGAAGTGGGGAGGGCTTTTCCCTGTGCTCTGCATCAGCTCCTTCCCTGCCCCTCCCCCCTCCCTTACAGGAGGTTCCAAGGCAGGGGCAGCCATGTCTCAGGCCAGAAGCCCCACCTTCTAGCTGGTGGGGGGCGGGCCCTGCTGTTGCAGGAGCCTGCTGAGGATTCCCCTGGGTCCTACTGCCCCTGGTTCCTGTCATTTTTGACAGGCACCAAGGACAGATAAATTTTAATTTTTCAGAATGTTTTTAGGGGCCCTGCAGGCTGGATCGAGCCTGCTGGCCACATTTTGCCCACCCCTGTTCTACCCTATGGGCCAGATTTGGCCTGAAAAGCCATGTCATCCAGTTTATGGGGCTCCCTAAGTATCTGGAAATTTGGCATCCAGGGGGGCTGTGGCTGCAATAGTTGCTGTTCCCCTGCTGCTAGATTTCCATAATCATGGGGAGCCTTGCAGGCTGGATAATGTGGCCCAGCAAACCAGATCACAGCAGCACATGGCCAGATCCAGACATGCAGGATTAGGACAGTATATGGCTGGATTAGCCCAATATGGGATGAGAGTGGTACACAGCCAGATCAGGCCAGTGTGGGATGATGCCCACAGAATCTCACAGGCACTTGACCTCTGGTGGGATGTAGCTTGCAGACCAGTCCTTTGCCATTGATCTAGGCTGTGGAATTGGAAGGCCAAGTACAAATAGGGCTAGGGTAAAGCATGAGGAATCATGGGGCCAGACACCACTTATCATACAAGAGAAAAGAAAAGAGTAAGGGAGAATCTCAGTTGTAAATTATCTTTGAAAAAAGCTTCTCAAGTAAAGCTGCTTTACAGCTTTTTTTTAGACATGGTTAATTCAGCAGCAGCCTAAGTTCAGCTCATAAATCAAAACAGCACTGTCATTTTTTTTTTTTTTCAACTAGACAAGATTTTGGAAAGCAGTCTTCATCCAGGTCTGAAAATGACTTATAGTCCTAATTATTCTTCAGTAATCATTTAGTTTACTCTAGTTTATTGGGGACGAAACTTGGAAGAATAAGGTTGGAGCCTTGTTGGAAGAGCTTGGAAATTTCAGGGGGTTCCTATCCACAACAAGTTTTGTGTTGATTGTTGTTCACTGAAGGTATTTTTTCTTTCTTTCTTTCTTGCTGCTAGAGTAGTCAGGGGAGTTGGGTGCGTTTCCTTCCTGCCTTGGGTTTGATGCTTGCATGCAGAAGCATTGACGAGCCAACAGTTGCAAGAGTTTCCTGTGTTACAGGCCCAGGGTGTGTCACCACTTGCATGCACTATTTGGCAAGAAGGGGAGTACCAAGTTGCTCATAGTCTCATGTTGCTATAGTGCAGTAAACAGCACTCCTTAGTTACTGCTTAGTAACTGTGACAAACTGTAAACTGCATTCTTTAGTTACTGGGATAAAGGAAGTGTGTGTGTGTGTGTGTGTCCTGACCAACACACATGAGACCTCTTTGGGGGAGGGTAAGAGGAATTACATAGCCTCTTAACCAGTTAAAGAGAGGCAGGGCCTTCCTCACTCCAACTGAAATTGAGAAGTTACCCCAATGTCTGGGACTTGCAAACATTTAGGTGTGTATTGGCTCAGACTTTTTTGTTCCTTCGAAATCCACATGCATCTTGCCACTTACTGAAAACTGAAATTGTCACTGTGAAATCTGACATTGGCACCATGGTACTACCACAATGAAAATAATCTAGGAATTGCATACATTTCTGATGTCCTTGTGCCTTTCTTGGAAACGGGAATCTGATCATTCTTTGTGTGCTTGTCCATATTATACTCTCAGTAGGTGTGAAACCCATGGCCTTTATATCAGAATCTTTTGGACAGAATTGTCTGTTAAGACCCCATCAATTGATTGTATCTGGCCTGTGGCTGCCCCCACAGTAATCTGCATGGGGCAAAGCCCCTCCTGCTGCTGCCTGGGGCAGTCTATACCACACTGCTGCCCACTCTCACCAGCAGCCCTGGCCAACATGCATAGCTTCCCTGTGGAGCTGCTCCAGGTATAACTGCATTGTTCATCCCCACCCCCCACCTGACCAGTGGCTCCTCCTGCTTTGGCTAGCATGCCCAGCTTCCCAGCAGGGCTGCTGCTGCTACTGCCACAGAGGTACTGCTTGGCTCCCCCTGCCTCCAGCTCCTCCTCTTCTTTCTGCTGCATGGGTTCAGGCATCAGGTAGCATAGTGAAGTGACAGTGGCCATGGGGATGCCCAGCCAGGTGGGGAGAAGCTGCAGCTGGGCAGCTCTTGCCTCATTGTGCAGGGCTTCAGCTCCTGATTGTCTTCAATTCTGTCAGCCACCCTCAGCTGGCTGCTCATCGTGCCATGCAGCTGAGGGGATAGAAGGTGTCCTGGAGTTTGAGCCCCGTGTGCTGGGGTAGGAGGCTCTTGGCTGTAGTTTTCCCATTGCCTGGCTGGGCATCTGCTGCTCAGCACATGTCCCCATAGCTTTCCCATATTACCTGCTTCCTGGAGTGGTGCAGTAGGAAGAGGAGGAGGAGCTGCTGGAGGCAGGGGGGAGCCAAGCAGTGCCTGGGTGGCTGTAGCAGCAGCCCTGCTGGGAAGTTGTGCATGCCAGCCAGAACTATCAGCAGGCAAGGGCTGTCCCAGGAGACAGATGCCCAGCTCTACGCAGAAAAACCCATAAATCAGGACAAAAATTATTCTTTGAAATAAAATTAAAATATGTTATAGTAGATGTTTGATTTTTTTTTAGTTTGATTTGTTTTTATCTATAATTTGTTATAATTATATCTTTGAAAAATTTTACATGTGTGGCCCTCAACAGCTCACCAAAACTCAATAAATGGCCCTCCAGCCAAAATAATTTCCCACCCGTGAGGTAAAGGCACAATGGTATCTAATACATGATCCATACAATTGCACCTTCTGCCATGCCAAACATTGTGGGCACTGTGTACATTAACTTGCTAGCACCAGGTTGAATCTGGGCTTCTGTCTGTTGGATTGTGGAGTGGTTGCTTCAGGACTCGTGTCCAAATAACTTGTCCAATTGAAGTTAAAAAAAAAAACAACACAAAACTGTAATCCAAGCATGCACTCTTGCATTTTTTTTCTGGTATCTGGCCTGTGATACAGATTCTATCATCCCTGTAAGAAAGTTACCCTTATTTGGGTTTGACAGTGCCTGCCAGTCTATTTTCAGGAATCTTCTAATAACTAGGAAGATTTCAAAAGAAGAACTTAATATAGCCCTTCCTGTTGGATTTTGTCTTTCTGGTAAGAAAAAGGAGGCTCTTTCAGTTAGCCTTCCTGAGTTTTAGGAAATGTTGATCTGTTTTTTGGAGACTTCAGAGCTCATGCTCTGTCTGAGTGGTTTTTGCAAAAGCAAGTGCAAAGATATATAGAAACTACTTCTAAATGCAATAGTGAAGTTATTAGTCATTCACTGAAGCTGCCTCTTCCTAGGTTGATCAGTCACCAAAAATTGGTGGCTAAGATTTAGAAGCAAGATTATTTGTGGCCTAGCTGTGTTGTCAAAAGCAGTAAGATTGCATATTGCTGCCGTCTTTGCCTTGTGCTCTAGGCCAGGGGTACCCAATATGTGGTGTGGGTATCACCAGTGGTATGCAGACAGCCTGTCAGTGGTGTGCATCAGCAGGTTTATTAGAATTACTTTTATATGACAAAAATATGCTGGTGGTCCTTAAGGTTGAACTAGCTAATTGCTCATCTAGAATGATGGATTTCAGGGAGTGTTTACATGGTTGCCCCCCACTCACCCTTCAGGGCCAGCCATGTAAAAACTCCCTCCTTCGGCATGGAGGCTCCCTCCCCACACCCACCTCCTCTCCCTGCCGCCTCCCTTCTCCTGCTGGCTGTTGGGAGGGGTAGGGGAATGCTGCTCCCCCACCCCCTGCTTCCCTCCCTTCATTCTTTCCTCCTGCCCAGCCCTGACAATAGCCACCACCATGACCCCCATGCCTACCTGGGCCTGCATCTTCCCTCCCTCCTTGCCAAAAGCATTATAGACAGACAGACTAAGTTCTTTATTACATTTGACTATACATACATAATACACATGCGCGCATATAATATGTGTGTACATAAAATTTTAAAAAATTCCTCTTACCGCTAAAACACAGTGTTCTCCCTAGCTGTTTAATGATATGCAGCAGTTCAAAGCAGGGGTGCTCAACCTATGGCCTGCAGACCAAACGTGGCCCATAGAGTCATTGCATCTGGCCTATAGGACTCTCCACAGGTCCTAAAATTTGTCAGCTGAGGAGTGGTGGCCATTTATATGGCCATGTTCCCTTCTGCCAAATTCCCAAACCCAAGTCCCATGCACTCTGTCAGAGCCAGGCTGCACATCTTCTTCCCCCTTACCTCTTCCCTTTCCCCAAGGCTGGGCCATGCCTTCTTCCATCCCATGGCCCCAGGCCATTCCCCCTTTCCCCTGAGGACTAGGTTAGGGATTGGCCACACTCCCTTCTTCCCAGGGGCCAGACCATGCCCCCTTTCCCCTGGAGGACCTAGCTGGGGCCAGGCTATGCGGCTTTCCTCTTTCCCGGCTAGGCCTTTCCCCCTTTCCCCACTTCCACCACAGGTCTGGGTTGGGGTGGAGTAATGCCCCTTTCTCCTCTGCTCCCCCAATCCCTGTGGGGTTGGATTAAGATCCCTCCACCCCATGGCCCCACCCCTGTGGGGCAAGGTCACGTCCTTCCCTGCTCCCATCTGTGGGGTGAGGTGAAGCCCCCTTCAACCCTATGCAGGGCGGTGTTCAGGCCAGGCTGCCCCATTGCTTGGCCAGATGGTGGCTGCCTGTTGGCCCCCAGTGCTGGATCGGCCCCACCATCCAGCCTGTGGTTGGACCAGGTACTGCTTATCTGGCCCATGGTGAGGTGGAAAAAGTTAAGAACCAGTGGTGTAAAGCTCATTGTACTCAGTGGAGCTGTAGTTATAAAATTATGACTGAAATTTTTTTCATAAAGTTATGAAATTTTGGCTGAAATATTCCACTCTTCTCATATTAAGTGTACTATGATATCTTTCAGTGCTGGAAATGCAGTACATAATTGTAGAGATCATGCAGTTTTTCAGGTGTCCTCCATACCAGTTAGGACTAATGGATGTTCCCCCCATATTCCCACTCAGTTGATCTCTGGAGATTGGGGGTTACAGATAGGAACAGTTAAAAGGCCTCACCTCCTTATACTCTAGCAGCAGGTTCTATATGCTAGAATGTGGGTATATTTCTATGGTAAAGTTATCCTAGGCTTTTGATCCAGATTGTGTGGCTTAGGTATTTAGCTCTACTCCAACTCATCAAGGGGTTGTATCTATGACCAATATTCTTTCTTTGGTAGCAGTTCCTGTGCCTTTTTTTGGAAAAAACTTCCCTTCAAACTGTTCTCTGCATTCTTTATCCCTGCTTCATTTGATGCCATTGAATGTGACTGCTTTTCTCTGCTGTCTGTTCTTACAGTATGAGCGCTACTGTCTGGTAGTCATAGATGAGCATGAAGATACAGAGAACAGACCTTGCCAGGAAAAGATTTGTTTTGCAAGGCTGAAAAACTGTCTATATTAGAGTAGAAGGTGATGAAGTATTACCAGGAGATGGGAAGGGAAAGAAAAAGTGATGGGCAGAAGGTAATATTTGGAAGTTTCATCTTTTTTATTTTCTTATTCTGGAAGAGTACAAAGGAGTACCTTTTACTCTCTTCTTCCTCTACCCAGAAAATCCCTGTCTAGTGTTTGCAAAATAACAGCACATCAATATTGTTTATTTATTAGGTTACATGCTCTAACAGCATGGTACTTCCCAGTACAATCCTGAAGCAGAGTACAGCGCTGAGGGAAGATGCTGTCTCTGGGGCTTTGCAGCAGTGCTTCCTGCATGACCCTCGGGTTTCCATCAAGGTCTCCTGTTCTTGTACTGATTTGGCTCAACTCTGGGACCTTATAAGTTTAGCAGAATGCCTTGGAGGAAACCTAACTTGTTTTATCTAGTGAGAGTTGTGAGAAGGGAGTTGTGATTAGTAGAGTTAGTATGTTGGAGGAAACCTGCTTATGCCTGGCTGAATTTCTTAAGAGGTTATAGGAAATTCTTGCTGGTTAGTCCTCTATGCAGCCATTTGCAACCTGTGTTAGAGGTGCTTAACCTCTGGCCCTGGATTCCATGTTGTCCGGTCCGTTGGGTCCCCCATGGCTCGAGAAACTTGATGGCAGAGGAACACTGCTCTCTTGCTGCCAAATCTCCAGACCCATGAGGAGCCCCGGGCCCTGAATGCTGGATCCAGTGCCTGATCTCAGTGTGCAGGGCCAGGGGGGTAAAGTACCAGGTTCCAGGGCCCAATCCTGGTGTTGGGAGCTGGGAGGGGGCAGTGCTGGGCCCCTAGGGCCCAATCCCTGTATGTGGTGGGTGGGAAGGAATGATACCAGGCCCCAGGGCCTGTGCGAGGTGACAGGAGTGGTGGTTGGATTCACAAGACCCAATCCCAGCACTCAGAGGGTAGTGCCAGGCTACCAGGACACAATTCTGGTACACTGAGGGATGTGGGAAGTGAGCTAGTATCAGGCCCCAGGGCCTGATCTAACCTTCAGACTGGCCCTGCACTACTGAGGGTCCCAAGCCTTAGTGTTTAAGTGCTGGAATGTCATTCCAATTCCCTCCTGTACCATCCTCTCTAGTCTTTGTCACATGTGAACCATGAATTGAAAATGTAAAGGGTTCCAAAAAGGGTGTTGTTGTCTTTAATTATAATGTTGGTGCCATCTACTTTCAGGACTGTGGCTGTATCTGAGTGTTTAATTCCTGTGTTCTACATGTACAGGGCCTTTGGGATTCTACATCTGTTATTAAAGTAGGAACTTAGTAAAGAGATGGGATGTTTATTTACTAGAAGTGCTAGTTGTTTAATATCTTGACACTTAATACACGGTGTGGGATTAGTCTTTTGTTAAAGGAAATGTAAATCTCCCTTGAATGGCACTCTGTTCTCTAAGTGGATAATGCTCTGAGGCATGGGAGCTGGAGTTGCGGTTTGTAATATGTCCTCGGTTGCCCCTTCATGGGCAGCTGCAGGATAAGCAGGCTGTTGGTATTAGATCTGCAGCCCCTCAGAGCTTTGGGACTGAAACTGTCTGAGCTGTTTCCAGGGGTCATAGCACGCTTAAGGTGCGTGTCTGGCCCTCACTTACAAGACTGCATGTTTGGGTCTGGAAATAACTTTGTAGAACCAGATATGTAACTATTATATCTCCTTGAACTGGGCCAAGGAGCAGCATAGCATTTGGGGTCTTCTTTATTGTTTCCACAGGAAAAATTTTTAAGGCTTCCCCCCCCACATGTTTGAAGGATTCTGGAGGAAGGAAACAGAAGTAGAGCATTGATACCTAGTGCATGCCCCAAAGTCATCTAGCCTACAGGGCCAGATGAAAAGTGTAGGGCCAGTCCATAGGCTGAATCAAACCTAGCTCCACATGGTGCTTACTAAACCTGGAACATATGACATTCATGGCTGATCTGAGACCCACAGGCAACACTGCAGGCCGGATCATAAGGCTCCACAGGTCAGCCTGGCTAGACAAAGCTTTGGCTGGGATAATCTAGTTGGAGATGGTCCTGCTTAGAGCAGGGAGTTGGACTAGATGATCTCCTGAGGTCCGTTCCCGCCCTGACTTCCAATGATTCTATGATCTTTGATACCCCTGCACAAGATTAATAGGAGTAGAGAGGAGAGAGATAGAAATGTCAGTGTAACCAGAGCAGGTTTTAGCTTTGATCTGATTTCTTTTGCAGCCTTTCAGAGATTGATGTACCAGTCTTCACACTGACTTCTAAATAATAAATGAAAAAACAAAATGTAGGTGGAGTTGTGCAGTGAGAGTTGTTCTAATAGAAAATCGCTTCCTAAATCGCCAGTGCTTTATGGATGTAAATGGATGGAGTGCTGGCTGTTCCTTTAGTAAGAAGCAGACTAGCCAGTGACGTAGCTACAGTTATTGATTTATTTTATTTTATTTTTTTTGTCTTCATAATTTATGTTGAACCTTTTACAGGCAGAATAGGGGGCACAGTCCTTCCCCAAAGAGCTTACATTACATATTGAGAACTACATAAGGAAGGTGGCAGGAAAAATTAGTTGTGTATCCTCTTGTATGACAGTAAGACCTTAGGAAGAAAAACCTGCAGCATTCTTACAGGCTCAGCAGTGCTACGCTAGCTAGCACTATGGACGAAAGAGACTTGGGGGGTCATGATTGACCACAAGATGAACATGAGCCTGCAATGTGATACTGTGGCTAGTAAAGCAAGCAAAACGCTTACTTGCATCCATAGATGCTTCTCAAGTAAATCCCAGGACATCATCCTCCCATTGTACTTTACCTTGGTGAGGCCGCAGCTGGAGTACTGCATCCAATTTTGGGCTCCACAATTCAAATAGGATGTGAAGCAGCTTGAAAGAGTGCAAAGGAGAGCCATGAGCGTGATCAGAGGTCAAGAAAGCAGACATTATGAAGAGAAGTTGAGAGCCATGGGACTCTTCAGCCTGCAAAAGCGCAGGCTCAGGGGTGATCTGGTGGCCACCTATAAGTTTATCAGGGTGCTTACCAGGATCTGGAGGAACATCTGTTCACCAGAGCACCCCAAGGGATGTTAAGGTCGAACGGTCACAAACTCCTCTAAGACCGTTTCAGGCTGGACATAAGGAAGAACTTCTTTACTGTCTGACCTCCAAGGTTTGGAATTGATTGTTGCTGGAGGTAGTTCAAGCACCTACTCTGAACACTTTCAAAAGATATCTGGATGTTTTTCTTTCTGGGATCCTATGATCTCTGCTGACTTCCTGCCCCTGGGGCAAGGGTCTGGACTCGATGATCTTCTAAGATCCCTTCCAGCCCTAATGTCTATGAAAGACTTTTACTTCTCTTCTGTTTTGTTATGGATAGGCGCATTAAGTTTTAGAAGTCTTGTTTAAGAACGTTATTGGGAGGAGCTATCAGTCAATTATGCTTCCTTAAAAGTTGGATATCGGTATCGGCCCCAAAAATCTCTATTGGTGCACCTTAATATTATATAAAACTAGCAAACTGCCTGTCAAGAATGATGGGGGGAGGAGGAGGGGCAGGCAGGGATGGAGCCCTGCATCTGCCTTCCCCCTGCCACTCTGTGTGCAGCTGCGCTCCCTCCCACTGGATGGGTGAAGTGTCCAGCCCGTGCTCCACCACCCCTGCCCTGCTCTGTCTGCCTGCCCTCCCCACTCTCCTCCCTCCCTCCCTCTCTCCCTGCCTGCTGGCTCCCTGTCCCTGCTGGCTGTTATGGGCAGTGTCAGGGCTGCGGTGTCACGGCTGGGTGGGTGGGCAGGAGAAAGCACTGCCACGGTGATTCATCCCTTAGCCCGGGGGGCTTCTCAGGGGAGGAGGCGGGGGGGGGGGGGCGAGGGAGCTGCTGCTCCTGCCTTGGGCAGGGAGGCATGGGGAAGCTCTTCTGCTCAGCTGGTCAGGCAGTCTAAGCCAGAGACAAGGGAGATCCTGGCTGCCTGGCTCCTAGCAGAACAGCAGATCTGGGGCAAGCAACTTAGAGTTTGGGAGTAGGGCAGGCCTGAGAACAGGGGCAGGTGAGCCCATAGCCTAGAGGCAGGCCTAGGAATATGGGTGAGCCTGTAGCCCATAGAGGGGCAGAGCCTGGGGCTGAAGGGCCTAAAGAGAGGGCAGGGCCCAGAGAGGGGTCAAAGACTGAGTTGGGGTTGGTAGCCCTGTGGGAGGGTGTGTCAGCAGGGCCAGAGTCTAGAGGTCTAGAGCAGCAAGAGGGACAAATGTCAGCAGGGCCAAGGAATCCTAAAGATTTCAACTGGCCTAGGATTGGGGCCAGAGTCTGAGGTTGTGGGGAGAGGGCAAAATACATCCCACAAGCCAAATCCAGCCCACCAAATGATTGGATCCAGCCCGTGGGGGGCACCCACCAATTGATTGGATCAGGCTTTTGGCTGCCCCCATGGCACTCCACTTGAGGTAGCTAGTGCTGTACTCCTATTTGCACCCACTGGCCTCAGTCCCAACCAGCGGGATTGCTTCCAGAGCAGCTGTAGTCACTTGGGTGCTGCTCAGCTCCTGTCGCCTATAGCGGTGGCTCCTTTTCCTGCTCCTGTTGTGCCACTGGGTGGGAAGGAAGCTTCAGCTGGGCCAGCTCCATCCCCAGAGTGCAGGGCTCCAGCTACCAGTTGCTGTCTCCCTACTCCGTCTGCCAGCCCACAGCAGCTTTTCAAAACTCCTGATGTGGCCATTGTGCACAAATAATTGTTCACCCTTTGTCTAAGAAGACCAAAGCTAAAGGACTACAGCTGAAGACCAAGGGGGCCAAGGAGGCCATAAACCAGGAGGAATGAGGACTGGGTTGGGAGCTCTTTTCGCAGGAAGGGCATGTATTAGTATGTCATCTGTGAGGCACGGGAACGGGTATTGGGGAGGATGGAGCCCACATAACTGGTCCATAAGGTAGTGACTGTGGACACGTGGTCATGAGGAGGAGACCAGGTTTGAGAAGCCCTGGAGCAGTTTCCCTTGTATCCAAGGTATAACTGGCAAGTAAAGTGGAGATTGCCCAAGGAGAATCACAGGATGGCAAGGGCTGAATGGCCCCTCCTGGGACCAGCACTTGCTCACATCTAGCTATAGTTATATACTTTCAACAGTCAGTGCTTTCCCACAGTATGCATGATTTACTCACAGCGCAGTTGCTGAGTGGAACTCCATGGAGCTGCTGAAAAGTGCGTTGATATGCACATGCTGTGGTGGATCAGTAATGGTAGCTGCTGCCTGCCACCAGAACTTCCAGCAATACTCTCACAGAAGTTCCAGTTGCAGAGGCAGGTCCATTCAGACAGGGCCCTAGCCAGACTCCAGCTGTGATTTCTCTGACTCCCTGCTCTGTGATTGTTCTATGCGCTGTCATCCAACTAATTTCGGTTTGCAGGTGAACAGGACAGCAAGCAGCAGCTAGGGGCAGAGTGATGTAAAACAAGATAATAGGTACATGATTACAGCAGAATGGGGTTATTCCTTGGTGAAAAAATAGAATACCAGATACTTCACCAGAGTTCAGTCTGCTCTGACTGAGATGTAAGAGGTAGTGTTCATACCTCTTCACACTGTATTTTTTTAGACTGCAGAAGCTTGAATTGATTATACTTGGTTTTTATTTCCACTTCAAACAGTTTCATTTTTACATGAAAGATGAGATTGTGGAGCACAATTTAGCACTGAAGGGTGAATTTCACAGGACAGACATTTGGAATAATGCAGCTGCAGATACCATGAGCCTGTGTTATCAGAGGAGTTTTTGTCTTGGTTCTCTTAGGGTTGTGCAATCTTGAAAACTCTTGGAGAAGAGTGATCCATCCCCAAGGCAGATTAGGGGCTTAAATCGTATGATAAATTGGAGTTGGCATCCTAGATACGGGGTACTGAACTATATAGCATATCTGATTCTGTGTGTAAGTCCCTAGTATGTGGGATTGCTATTGGAAGGAGCAGAGAAGGCCCCCATCTTTGTTCTCTGGAGTGGTCTTAAAATATATTTCTTACGGACCTAGTCTGCATTAAGTTTGTGCCACTGTCTTCCTGACCTTAGAGCAGCTACAGATCTTCAGTTTATCTCTGCATTGTCTATTTCTGCCCTCTGCTGGAATGTCTGGATTATAACAAATTATAGAGACATGGCTTCTATGTGTAGAAAAAGTAACTGGCAAATAAGTAATGAATTTAGGATTCAATCAGTCCTATTCTGGAAGTTTGGGGCTGGAGGTAGCATCCTGCTATGGATTGTCATGAGGCAATGTGTGCAATACAAGAATATGCTTTTAAAGGGTATACAGTGTGACATATTTCTTTATTTTATCTGTCCCAGATGACTGACAAAGGACCATAGGTACTGAAGTTTATTTCTACCCTTTTTTTGGATGTCAGTCTGGTGTACTTTCCTGTTTAACATTTCTGATCATCTGTGCCCATTAGCAGAAGCTCAGACACTTCCCTGAAACCAGCAGTTGTCTGTTCTGGAAAATCGAGATCCAAAATCCATGCTACTGTATCCATCTGAAACAGGAATACTTGAGTCCAGTGAGACCTTTGAAAGGATAGCTTTACAACAAAGCTGTGGAGATGCAGAGCTGTGTGGTTGTTAGTGCCATGACTGAATTTTAAGGCTTGATCACCTCTTCAGGGACAGGCAGGGTCTTCTGGTTGGGGGACAGGACTAGATGGGCCTTGCTGCTGGATCCTGCTGCCAGCTTCCCTTGGGTCCTACTGCTCCTGGCTCCTGTCATCTTTGACAGGCAGCCAGGAGCAAATAAATATTTAATTTTCTAATTTTTCTAGGGGGTCCCGTGGGCTGGATATAATGGCCTAGCAGGCCAAATCTGGCCCCTGGGCTGTATTTTGCCCACTCCTGTTCCAAGGGCTGGGTCTATGGGGTGGGATTGCTTCTGATTTTCCTCTAAGGGGCCATGTTTTTTATCATTTTATCAGGAAGGATTTGACTATGTGATGACACAGAATTATCTTGAGGTGAGCAAAAAGAGAGCTAACAGCTCTAGCTCACATCTCTTAAACCTGTAGAGTTTCTGTATGTCTGCCTGGTGGCTTAATTCTTCCTCCTTGCCCACCCTGCTACCACCGTTTTAGCATTCAGGATCTGGCAATTTGGCTTTGTCCTCCTGTGTTCAGTCTGAAAAGACATAGACCAATCTGGATTATTACTACCCATTACCTCTCTTTGTCCCCTTCACCTCCTTTTGTATTTAGAGTGTTTCTTAAGTCACTGATTGTTTCTCCCCTTCTCCCTCCTCTTTCTGTCTCACAGACTTTGAAGCGACTCATGGCAGATGAGGTAAGGATGGTTGCTTTCTTTTGTGTAAACCTTTTTCCGCCTGCTGTAACTTTCTTGTGCCTGGCTGTTTCCTAATAGCTTATCCAGGGTCCCATGCATGCTGTGCCCCTAGATTCTGTTCTGTTCCTTACTAAGCAGCCCTAATTCTTCCTGGTGGAAGCCTGCTTGCATGCATGTTGTTTCTTATGAGAGGCACCTATAAGATTATCTACCTTTGCTTTCCAAATGTAGATTGTCATAGTCCCAGCTCTGTCCTTCCAAGCATTGGTATAGTTAATAGTAAAAGCATAACTAGCAAGTCTCGCATCCTGGGCAAAACCATTTGGAGAGCAGGGGGCAGGAAGGGGTATCAATCTTACTTGCTGGGGATGTGGTCTACCCACCTTTGACTGTTGCTGGTATTACAGAAGCGGTGCTGGACTGCTGCTGCCCAGCACAGATTCCCCCGGGGGCTGCCATTCTGGTGTGGTGCCCTCCCTGAGTCAGTGCCTGGGGCTGATGCTCCACTTGCATACCCCTTGTTAATAGTCTTAGTGCTGTCATGTTTCTGGTGGATGGTGCTGCAAAACTGCTTCTGGGTTTCAGGATTTTGCTGATTCAGACTTTCCTGGGATGATGTTGAATTTGGGTGGCATCAGTAGTTGTGCCAGAAGATGTCAGTTTTTCCTCTGTTAGTGACAGTGCATGAATATCTAGAAAAGAGAATAACCACTAACCTGGGCTGCAGGTTGTCAGTTACATATGGTATTAGCAGATTTTGTCTGTATTTTAATCTTCACTCTTCAGTGTCGCTACTAATTGGCACTTGGTATGTTCCTGAAGCATGGGTTCAGGCCACTTGGTATAAAGACTACCTCCTAAACAAGTTCTGTTTTCTCTCTGTTGCCAACAGTGCAAGTCTGAGAGTCTAGCTGGATTTTGAGATGGTATGCAGAGTTGCAGATGATCCAGAAATCTGGGGGGTGGGCAATGTATCCTGTTGAATTTTTTTGTTTTGTTTTTTTTTTAATTTCACTCAGCTGGAACGATTGACCAGTATGAGGATAAAGAAGGAGAAGGAAAGGCCCAATCCATCTCATAGGAATTCGTCTGCCTCCTATATGGATGTTCAAAGCACAGGCCAGACACTGCAGGAAATCCCTGATGAGGACGTGCTGGTACTCTTTGAGCAGATGCTGGTAAGTCAGTCAGCCATACACCCACCTTCTGTTCCTGCATGCCTTGCTCTCTAGACCAGGGGTTGGCACATTTTTTGGTAGTGGGAGTGAAGGGGGCAAAATGACCCAGCTCAGGTTAGAGATGGGCAGCTATTAGGACCCAACTGCTGCTCCCCTTTCTCCCTACTGCCCAGCTATACCGTTTCACAGCAGCCTTCTCCTCATTCTCTGCTCTGCTAGAGTCCCAAGCAACAGACAAGCAGCTTAGGGGGAGCCTCCCAACTATGAATGCCACTGAAGCCATAGCTCTGCAGGCTAAATCTGGCCCTGACCCCTGCACTAAATGATATCTTCCCTTTTTTCTCAGGTCAAGAATTGGAGACAGTGGTGCCTTCCACTTTTCTAAAATGCCTAATTATGTGAGGCCTTTGTTACAAAACAACATCTTACAACTTCTGTTTTGTTTTCATATACCTCCATGCAGAAGGGAGTCTGTTTTATCCCTTGGACTGTAGTTTCTCATAGATCCAAAAGACTGCATTATAATATTCCTCTTGTGGACATCCCTCCATCCAGCTTCTAAGTCCCAGCCCTTTTTCTCCAGGGGCTCTAATTCTGGGGTTTGTGAGTGATGTTAGGATGGGATTAAGAAGCAAAGAGGAAAATAAGCTCTCTTTAATATGTTGCGGCCATTTGCTCGATTGCATCCCCATCTTTGGTTCCTTTGCTGTTGGGTTTTAGACTCCTCAGTTGTTTACTAGACTCCTTGATTTTGGTGTTATTGGCAAACATTAAATCAAGAACATTTTTCACAAAAGAAACCTAGCAGATTTGAAACAGAGGCAGGGACTTGAGAGGCTGGCTTCTTTTTAGTAGGATAGAACCCTTGTGGGAACCATAAGAGTCTTGGACTGAGTAAGAACTCACAAGTCGTTTAACTGCTTGACAGTTGCATCATTATTGGGACAGAAGACCACAATCTGAGAATTCTTGAGGTTGGTCAGTTAGCTCTTGATTAAGCAGACTAAGAGGTAACTTTCTCTGGCTTTCCTCAGGGCATTTTCTATTTCCTTTAAGGAAGTGTGTAGTGGGGATTGCTTTTCTTTTTCTTAGCTCAGGGGTTTCCCTCTGAAGATTATGTATGATGATTATATAAAGAGTAAGTACTCTACTTTTCCTCCTGAGATTCTGCCATGCTCACTAAAACAGGTTTCAGGTCTTGCTGTGACAGGGTTGGAAGTGTGCCACAAACTAAGCAGATTGTATTCCATGTAGCAAATGATGTTTCTACTTGAGGGATTTTGTTCCAAGCATTAGGGCATCTGAATAAATATATTTTTTTTTACTTGGCTTTTTTTGTTCAATAGGTGGATATGAATCTGAATGAAGAAAAACAGCAACCTCTGAGGGAAAAGGACATAGTAATCAAGAGGGAGATGGTGTCCCAGTATCTGCACACTTCCAAATCTGTGAGTATTCTTGCTCTGAATACAGAAAACAGTAAAAGGAAGAACACAGTGAAGTACAGGAAGAAGTACAAAAACATCCCTTGTAGGAGAAGTTTTTAAGTGGAATCTGGTATGACCCCCATAAGCATCTTGAACAAATGTGAAGGAGATGTACAGGAAAGGAAATGGCTCAGACCCTAACTGTTGTTAGAAAGTGATGGACAGCCTCGATAGCACTTAACTTGGCAAGTAAAATTGAACAAAAGTAAGTTTTCCAGTAAATTCTGAGTTAAGTATGTACACCAGAAAGAAAGTAGCTCAAAATTGTTATTAATTTATATCTGTTGTTAGTTTGTCGCATCATTTGGTTAATTTTCATAGTTTCTAAAGATAGTAGTGTGAACCAAGATATGGTAGGACCCAGATCATTCATGTCCAGGTGGTTTGCAACCCAGTTGATACAGCAACCTGTTGCAAATTAAGGACAAACCTTTCAGCTA
The DNA here is from genome assembly GCA_030014935.1 of Caiman crocodilus. NCBI lineage: Eukaryota > Metazoa > Chordata > Crocodylia > Alligatoridae > Caiman > Caiman crocodilus. Next base: position 2,923,297 of record JAGPOW010003447.1, on the reverse strand, counting down.
TTTTGCTGTGGCAGTTATTTCAGAGTGCCTGCCCTTCACTCACTTCCATGATTTGCTGTGGCTCTGAGTACCCATAGCAGTTTTCAAATCCTCATCTTTACAAGAGTTAGGAACCCTATGAATTATCCAGGTTCTACTGTATTCTGTGACTAAGTGTTAACAACCTGTTCTAACCATTTTTGCGAAATAATTATTTTTTAAAAATTCTGAAAACTTCTCATTTTTTAATGTTATTTACTTTTTAAAAACACTCTGAAGAGCATCATGATTGGTTTTGCATGTGTCTTATTGATTCATGTTTATAAAGCTTTTGCCAAGAAAAAACTATGAGAACAGACATAGTCTGTGTTTCAATGATTCCTCTATGCAAAGTGGTATCAAATTCTCCAAAAAGGGAAGAAAATATCAGTAGCCTTCTGTTATTGTACATATTGGGTTTGGTTAAATATCTAGGCTGTTTTGTTCAACAGGTGGAGATAAATTAAGGTTTCTTGTTTTAAAGGAAAATAATCAGTTACTTTTTATTTTTATTTATTTTTGTTTCAATCAACTTTATAAAAAAAAATCCTCTTTTTTTCCTGCAAAAAGCACTTTGTTTATGGGGG
>JAGPOW010003447.1:2900956-2914044 GCA_030014935.1 Caiman crocodilus | reverse complement strand
AGATATGGGGAGAAGTAGGCACGCTAGAAGGGACGAATAGGCTGCAATTGGACCTTGACAGGTTATAGGGGTGGGCAGATGAGAACAGGATGGGTTTCAATACTGACAAGTGCAAGGTGCTGCACCTGGGGAGGAAGAACCAGCAGCATACCTACAGGCTGGGGAACTCTGCTGGACAGGGGCAGAAAAGGATCTTGGAGTCCTTACTGATGCCAAAATGAACAGAGGCCGACAATGTGGGGACGCGGTCAGGAAGGCCAACCGTACTTTGTCATGCATCCACAGATGCATCTTAAGCAGGTCCAAGGAGGTGATCCTCACCCTCTATGTGACACTGGTCAGGCTGCAGTTGGAGTACTGTGTCCAGTTCTGGGCACCACACTTCAGGAGGGATGTGAACAACATGGAAAGGGTCCAGAGGAGGGCCAGTTGCATGATCGGGGGTCAGAAGGGCAGGCCTTACAAGGAGAAGCTACAGAACCTGAACCTGTTCAGCCTCCACAAGAGAAGGTTGAGGGGGGATCTGTTGGCCATACAAACTAGTCAGGGGGACTAGCAGGTATTGGGAGAGTCCCTGTTCCCCCGAGCACTACCAGGAGTGACTGGAAATAATGGTCACAAGCTGGCAGAGTGTAGATTCAAGCTAGATATCAGGAGGCATGACGTCACTGTCAGGGCGGCTAGAATCTGGAACCAACTTGCAAGAGAAGTGGTACTCCTAACCTGGGGGTCTTTAAAAGGAGGCTGGATGAACACCTTGCCAAGGTCACTTGACCCCAGTATTCTTTTCTGCCATGGCAAGGTGTCAGACTTGAGGATCTGCTCAGGTCCCTTCTGACCTTACCAACTATGAAACTTTGACAGTTGTCTCTACCTAGAAGAGGGCAGAGGGGATATATGCTAGCTGTTTGATGTCTCTCCTTGATCATAATAAGATATGAGAGAGCTAGATGCTATCCACCTGATGTTTCCATGTTTTTTGCAGTATGCTAATAAACCTCTGATTGATCTGAGTAGTTTTCTGGCACTTTAAGAGCCTAGCCAGGAGTTCTGAGTAAGGACTGGGTCTTGGATGTTTTATGCAGAAGCTTTCTGGTTTGTTTGTTTGTTTTTAGGTAGCCTGTATGCAGCTGATCAATGCCCTGATCATTCCAGCTGATGAGCTTGACTTCAGAGTACACATTCGCAGTGAGCTGATGCGTTCAGGATTGCAGCACATCCTGAAAGTAAGGAACAGTTATCCGTCCTGTTGCCTTTACATTCAAAGAAGGGAGCAGCAGCTCCTGTCTCTCCCTTTTTGTTCATATTAGAGGTTTTTTGAACCATTCAAAAGCTCTAGGGGTGATAGAGCAATGCTGCTTTTCCCAGCTCTGTGCTGCAGGAATAGCATGTGCCACCTTACAACCCTGTTCTTGGGTAGTGGTTTCTTATCCTTTAGTTACCACTTATGGATACGTACCTCTGGACGTGGATTTTTACATTTTCACTTGGATGGTAAACATGGTCCTTTTGCTGGCAGTATTCAATCATCTCCTCTCCTTGTGAACAAAGACTCACATGCTGAGTGGTAGGCTTCTCCTGTCTGAGAATGCATTCTCTTGGGACCTCTAGTAGGCCAGTTTGCATATTAATGTTTGATGCCCTCCCCCCCTCAACCCAGTGACATTATTATGTGCTGTAACATGCCTTCTAATTAGGTATGCTTCTGATAGGCACTGCCACATATTGTTGCAGGAACTGCGAATGTTGGAGAATGAGGAGCTGAAGGTGCAGCTTTCAGTATTTGAAGAGCATGGTGAAGAGGATTCAGAAGACCTCAGGAGTCGCCTAGAAGACATTCGCATTGAGATGGAATATCCTTTTTTAGCTTATTGGGTAAACAATAGGCTTGAGGCAGGAGCATTTCTACAGAGTTTCTTAGCTCAGATCTATCTACAGCAAGAATAGATAAAACTGAATGTGACATATGAACAGATTCAAGCCTTTCATTTGTTGCTAGTGAAACCCAGGAAAGTGTTAGAGAAGGGTGGAATCATTAAATTGTCCTGTCTCCAGTCTTTACTTGGGGAATACTCAGGCTCAACTCAGCCAATGCTATCAGATTACCTAGGTTCTGTACTCTTTTTGGTTCAGAACTGCCCCACTGCTTTCTAGGATGCCTCAGGTCAATTGCCCAAAGTGAACATATTAGCAGACATACTGGTCCTCTACTTGGGATTTGACAGTTGATTAGAAAAAAGAACTAGAACTGATTTTGAATATTTGGGGAGTTTATGGAACACAACTTATCTGATACTTCCAGAAGCCTCAAATTCAGATTAGACTTCTATAAACAATGTTTGTATATAGTTTGAATAAAAGCTGTGCAGTATATAAGTTGAGCTGTTTTGAAATTGGCCACCAGAGGGCATGTGAAAGAACTGCTGTTTTGCAAAAGCAGCAGAAATTTTTTCTTCAGTCTGTCCTGGCATGAAAACCTTGATAAAACATCCATTCCCATGCTTGAAAATGTTATATCCCTATTATACAAAGGGGAAATTTCTTAGCTATAGTACAGAGAGAGAGAGAGCGCGTCATTAATCCGGAGACTAGCTTTTTTAAGTAACTCTTGGATACAAATGTGAGCTTGGGAACTATAGTTTAGATGTTAGTGAAAATATAAGGAAGTGGTAGCTACTGTTGCTGTTCCTACTCCTCTTCCTCCTCACTCTAGATCATCTCCATTAGCAGGATAGCTGGCAAGATCACATATAGACAGGTGGTTGCTCAGGCCCCATTTATGTGGTGGTAAGGGAGTGAGTAAAGAATCCTACTCCCATACCTTGCTGACCTTGGTTCCTCCTTGGTAATAGGAGACCACAGCTGAAATTTCCCTTGCCTGGAAAGTGGCACATACCTGATCAGCAAATGGAATGACAGCTTCAGGAGGGTTTGTGCAACTCTTTGGGGGTCTCCCAGACATAAGAGATTGTGTATCTGTAGGTTTATAGACCCATACTTACTCCTCTGCCCAGTGTGCCATACAAGCAGGTGCAAAAGGGGAATGTGCAAGTGGATTGCATACTTCTTTCAGTACTCCCTGCTTCAAGTTGCACACATTCTGCTGTTTTTTCATGTAGAGTGCTACCATTTGAGGGAGGAAGGGCAGATACCTTAAACTGGGGACTCTGTTACTGTTTTGAGGTCCATAGGAACAGGTACTGAGAAACAAAGTATCTGCTCTCTTGTAAGGTGAGCAAATGAGTATCAACAAACTTAATTTTTCCAGTATGGGGATAGAATGTCAACTAGTGAAGATTGGTTGGGTTTTAAAAAGTCTCAGTGAGAAGAACTCTGCCACCCTTCATGGCCTGTGATACGTCTCTTTCCTATGCAAAGGTTTTTTTCAATGAGAGAAAATATGCATGGATGAAGTTACGGATGACACTGAAAAAAATCAATTTCTGTTTTTAGAGAGAGTCAACAGGGCATTTGTATATCTCTCCAGAGACCTTTTGATTCCTTAACCCTTTGTTCACTGATTTCAGTGAAGTCTTCCAGATGCTCCTGAATACAGTAAAAGATTCCAAAGCAGAGCCATTTTTTCTTTCTATCCTGCAGCACCTTCTACTTATCCGCAATGATTATGAAGCCAGGTGAGGAAAGGTCCTTCACTCTAAGCCATCTAAGATGAATGCTGGCAATGTATAGCGTTATTAGTCACTTTATTTGGGGGTGGGGCAGTAGTTGCACAGAAGACTGTTTAAAATGTTCTGATAGTCCCAGGGTAGGAGGGACGCATGAGGTTGCTGATGCATCTTATTAAAAGATGATGCATCACTATGAGACGAGCAGTACTTGGAAAAGGCCTTTTTTTTGTAAATACTCATGTTCTTGGTTAGGGACACTGCATGAAGATGGCAAGCACCTCCAGTTCAACATTATGCTGATCCCTGCCATAAGCTACCTGTAGGGTGGGTGGTCAGCCAGTCAACACTTGTCTTAAAGCTACAGGAGTTCAAGGAGGAAGAAGAGAAACTGAAAAAAAAACAAACCACACTATAAGCAAATACTGGAAGGAGGAAGTTTGAGCACATCTGTTGTTATAAAGCCTCTCTAAACCATTTTCCATATTTGATGATTTTTGACACGAGTCTTGATTTTGACTCTGCAAACACAAAGTTGCAGAGAATGACAGAAATAAGAAAGTCACTGTCCATAGTCCCTTCAAAAGTTTCCAACTGAAAGGCTATGAAAAATAAAGATGAACTTTCCTTAGGCTCATTGTTTCTTAAGCTTATATGGCCAAAGAAAATTGTTTCTGCAACAGTGCTGAAGAAAAGATGCCAAAGAATCTGAGGGATATCCAGCATGGATTTGTTACGGGTAGGTCTTGCTTGACAAATCTCATTTCCCTCTATGACCAGGTGATGCATCACCTGGACAAAAGTGAAGAGGTTGATATCATATTTGGATTTTAAAAAAGCCTTTGACCTAGTGTCCCACGATGTCCTCCTGGAAAAATTGGACAACTGCGGCTTAGACTACTCCACAGTCCGATGGCTGGGGAACTGGCTCCGAGGGTGGACCCAGAGAGTAGTAGTTGATGGAACCAAATCATTATGGTACTCGGTGACCAGTGGCATCCCCCAAGGCTCCATTCTTGGACCGATACTCTTTAATGTCTTCATAAATGGTCTGGATACTGGTGTCAAAAGTGGAGTGGCCAAGTTCACTGACAACACCAAATTCTGGGGAAGAGTGTCCACACTTAAGGATAGGCTGGTAATCCAGGCTGACCTTGATAGGCTTGCAAGGTAAGCGGATGAAAACCTGATGACATTCCAATATGGAGAAATGCAGGGTGCTCCACCTTGGAAATAAAAACCCGCATTACACTTATAGGCTTAGCAATGCTGCACTCGCTAGTACCATGACTGAAAGAGACTTGGGGAGTCATGATTGACCACAAAATAAATATGAGCCACCAGTGTCATACTACAGCTGGCAAAGTGAACAAAACTCTGGCTTGCATCTAGTGATGCATCTTGAGTAAGACCCAGGATGTTATCTTCCCACTGTATTTGCCCTTGGTGAAGCTGCAGCTGGAGTACTGTATCCAATTCTGGGCTCCACAATTTAGGAAGCACATAGAGGACCTTAAAAGAGTCCAGAGGAGAGCCATGTGCATGATCAGAGGGCAAGAGAACAGGCCTTATGAAGAGAGGCTGCGAGCTATGGGACTCTTCAGCCTGGAGAAGTGCAGGCCAGGGGTGACATGATGGCAGCCTATAAGTACATAAGGGGTATGCATCAGGATCTGGGGGAACACCTGTTCACCAGAGACCCTGAAGGATGACAAGGTCCAACGGTCACAAACTGCTGCAAGAACATTTTAGGCCAGACATAAGGAAAAATGTCTTTACTGTCTGAGCCCCCAAGGCCTGGTCAACAGACTCCCCCTAGAGGTGGTGCAGGCACCTACTCTGGACACTTTCAGGAAACGTGGATGCTTATCTTGCTAGGATCCTTTGACCCTTCCTGGCTTCCTGCACCTTGGGCAAGGGGCTGGACCCGATGATCATACGAGGTCCTTTTCAGCCCTAATGTCTATGAAATCTTGTCAGTAACACTTGAGGGTCTCATGAAGGGCCAAAACCAAACTGAAATCCCCAGAAAAGCTTCTGAAGGTCATGTAAAAAAAAAAAATCTTACAAATTCTGTTGGCTTATCATAGATACAGATTTTATTCTTTGTTAATAAATGTTAAGGGGTTGCTGAGATGCTTTTGTTTCAAATAAGTGGGCTTCAACCTGTCAAGGTTGAGAAACACTGTTCTATAGCAAGGAAGATACATTTTATTAAGAGTGGACTTACATATAACAATTACAAGAGAGACAGTTATCAAGGTTGTAACCTGGCCAAATATCTCTAGTGCATGTCACTAGGCACAGCAGTATTCATACTTTAGATGTGATGTCACCATGATGTGTTTAGCTTTGCTGGTTCCATGTGTGCTAGTTTCGAAACAAGAACTAATGTAGCTTGGCTAGTGTGGTATTGCACACCTCAGCAAGTTCTATTTCAAGACGGACTGTTTTGGTGTGTACGTGGCACCACATTAATATGGCAACACTGCTTTGTGTTTGGGAGCTGGCACGTGTGGAGCATGTAAGATGTGTATCAACACAGAATTGTCTTGTGCTGTGTGAACAGCTCCTTAGAAGTAAACTTTTAATCTGAAGCCAATTTGATACCATATCGTATTGGCAGGCATACTTCAAGAATACCATGGGGTTTTTTTCATAATGCACTGGTTACAGTTGTTCAGCTACTGAAGGTGGAATGAGGAGCATTATACAAAAGATATAAGACGTGTGCAGCCATCTGAAAGAACCTGGCTGCAGCTTCTAATTTATCATGAGACTATTTATACCCAAAATTTCACTGAATGACACAGAAATAATGATATCTGTAAGCATGGGTGTGTAACTACTATTGCTGAGAGAGACAGGGAAACCATACTGAGAAGGGCAGGCATCTCTTATGCAGTGAAAAAGAAAATATAAAGAGAAGAGTGATACAGATAAAAATTGAAGAAAAGGAAGATGCTGTTGAGATGGACATGAACCAGATGGGAGTAAGAACAGAAAGGTGCCCCTGATTGGAACAAGTGAAGAAGGAGATCTGAGTCGATGAGCCTGCAAATGAATGAGAATAAAGACTGAATGAGATAGGAGGAGATGATTTATGCCCAGGAGAAAAATAAACAAATAAATTTTGATTGTGACCTATGGCATTTGGTATCCTTTAGGAACTCCTTTGTCAAAACTTTTATTCTAAGTATATTTATCATCAGATAGGTTTAAAAATCTCAAGTTTGCCCTCAAAGTTTTTGTTTTCTATACTGTATAGAGGATTTGATATTAAGTGGTTTAATGCAGATAAAAGGCAGGGTAGATATGCATCTTTATAGATTACATAAGATGGATCTATATGCACACAGAGAAAGCATAAGTTTTTATGATTACAAGTTCACTTCCTCAAATGCTATGTAGATAAACCATTCTAACTAGTTATTCAGATTTTTCAGTAAATAACTTTTTATCTCCCCTTCAGTATCAGTGGGGAGTCCACCTGCTTTAATCTATTGTAATAAATTGTTTTTAGCCTCTGGTGTAATTGCTTATGTTTTAGGTCATCTATATGGTTTTTGGAAAAAAGTACATTGAGAAAGGGAATTCATGTTAATATGTCTATCACACTTAAAGATGATGAATTCTAGATACACTCTTATAAAAGTAGAGAGAGGTATAGATTAAAGACGAGCAGATGAAAACAAACCACAACAATTACCTTGTTAACCAGCTTCATGCCCCAACTAAAAAAACAAGCAAACTGTTTTTCAAACTCGGGGTATTGTTTCTTTTTTGGGGGAATAGAAGAAAATTCTGTTGCCAGCTGATGGTGTTAATTTGTCAGGAACAAGAGAGCTCTTAGCCAAGGAGGCAGGAACCTGATGATGGTCTGAGGGTAAAAAGACAAAGTAATTTATAGTGTATTTGTGTAAAGCTGAAAGAGCCAAAGGCCAAACACTGTGAGGATGATAGATAAGATGAATCAAGGAATAGATGCTTGGGGGTGTATCCACAATGCCCTAAACGTGTAGTGTGTTATAGTTTAGTATGCTGATCCCTGTTATAAGCAGCTTCCAGAAACAAATTACGTTGCATACCAGAAAGTGCATTACCTGGAAACTGAATTTTGCATCTGGTATCAAATTTTGCTGTTCAAATGTACTTAATTGCTGAACATTTTATATATCTCATTGCAAGGGGTCCTTGTTTGCTTAATTCCTGGTGTTTGCAGAAACATCTTTCATGGAGTAGTGTTAACACTTTGTTTCCTTTTCTTCTCCTGATATAGGCCTCAGTACTACAAGCTGATTGATGAATGTATTTCCCAAATAATTCTACACAAAAATGGTGCTGATCCAGACTTTAAATGTAGGCATCTTGCCATTAACATTGAGGGGCTAATAGGTAAGTCATGTAGCTGTTGATATCACAGTCAGAAACAGCTTGTATTGTTTATAGTTCTGGAACAAACTTCTTTCATTTTCCTCAGCAGTTTTTTCAGTTGCTCACTCTCGGATCTTTTTGCCTTTCTGTTCTTCTGGTTTTCCTTCCTTGAAAAAGCTTTACCATTAGATTCTGTTGGTTCCCAACCCTTTTTTTCTTGTGTGTGTTTTTTTTTCCCCCCCTCCCCCCCATGTGCTTTGTGCATTCGGAATCTGGATGTGGGTCATTTTGTTTACATTACTGTTCCTTAGAGCTTGACTTTCACTGTCTCCTCTCTTGTGCCCTGCTGGGGCACCTTCCTGCTAGATTAGAAAACAGATTAAATCGGACTTCTGAAAAGTGGGGTTGTTGTTTTTTTGGGAGAGTTTTGTGTTTTGTTTTTTTTATGAGCCATAGTGAATAGAAAGAATTGTCTGTCAGCAGCATGGAATTCTATGAGCATTGTATTGCAAGATAGAAAGGGTTGCTGGGGAAAAAGGGCAAACACTAGCAATGTTTATATACTGCATTGAGGTAAATGGTAATGGGAGTAAGAAAGGTCTACCTGTAGCAGGGACACTAAGGATTCTTATCATATTTGGAAAGAATTATTACCATATTACCACATTTGTTCACTACTGTGTGCTTTTTCTTTTTGTAGATAACCTGATTGATCAAACAAAGGTGGAAAAAAGTGAAGCCAAAGCAGTAGAGCTGGAGAAAAAGGTGTTTGAGGGGGAAGGGGATGAAAGGAGAATCTTGGACTCTGAGCAATGCATTATAATTTGAGGTTGGGCTGAAAGTGCTAATCAGATTCTGTCCCTTGGCTCTGCACAGATGGCTGTTAAACACAGTTCAGACCATATTACACCTGATCTTTATCACTAAGGAGATGCCACATTATTTTTTACATTTAAAAAAAGAATATCATTGTTACAGAGAATTAGATCACATTTGTGGACCATCATGTTTCACACCCACAGTTTATAGTCATGTGTAGGTCCTCTGATTGGGGACAACTGAAATTATGATTGGGATGTAATTAAAATAGTCAGTTTCTGTCACTGCCATGAGTTATTTGCAGAATGTGCCAAGAGTTTGTAATGCATTTTCCCCTTCTATGAAAGGTGCATTACTATTTATCCCATTGCAAATGTGAACTATTTCACTTAGAAGTCTTGTCCTGGGTCCTGTGCCTGTTTGACTGGATGGTGGAGACTAGGAGCATTTTTCTCTTCTCTTGGATTGAGTAGTGACACATATCTTATCCTCCTGCAATATGAAGGGATTTGTGGTGGGTGATTACAGACTTTTGAGAAAGTTGCAGGGGAATCCAGAAGAATCATGCCATTCCCTGACCTATAATTTCCTCTCAGCTGGACTCAGAGTTGACTGCACGACAAGAACTGCAGGTTGAAATGAAAAAGAAGGAAAGTGACTTTGAACAGAAACTCCTTGAATTATGTAAAGAGAACCAGACACTAGACATGGAGAAACAGCATATAGCCACTGAGAAGCAGACTCTGGAAAGCAAAGTTTCTGAGCTGAATGAGGAGGTAATGTTCCAGTTGAGATCTGGGTGGGGCCATATGGGCTACACTGCCATATGGTACTTCTGCTCTTTCTTATGTTTAGGACTTCACACAGTTACCCAAGACGAGGTGTTTCTTTTGAACTACCAGGGAAAGTCGTGGAGAGCTTTATTTTTAAAACGCCCTTATTTCTAACCATGTAGTTGACTAGGAAACTAGAAACTGCACTTTTTTCCAGGAATCTTCACTTGGGTTTGTCTGCCTACAAAACAGCTTTCTAGCTCTGTACCACCTTTTTTCTTAGTAGCTCATTGTTCTGATTGTAGTCAGGCATCCCTATTTGGGGGTCTCAGTGATCCTCCAGATTCAAAGGGCAGAATCTCTGGAGCAAAGCAAAGGTTTGGTGGCCTTTCCCACGGGAACATCTTTGAGGTGGAAACAGTATTTTGGGTAGAATAGATTATTTTCTCATTATTATCCCCTAATTGGACTTAATTCCAGCACAGACTAATTTGAAACTAACACTTTTCAGTTTAATTCTCCTCTTGCTTAAATTCATGACCACTCTGCAGTTCTTAAGCTCTAGCTGAAGCCCTTTTTGTTCACAATTCCATCACATTTATACAACAATGTAAATCACAGCAGAGTGGACACATGGTCAGTTATTCTAGGGTAGCTGCTTCTGAGTTGGTACTGTTACAGCAGTACAGTATCCTATACTAGCAAATTGGCTGCCCTGGGACAAAGTGATAGCTCTGGACACACAACTTATCTTGGTAGTGTAGTTTTACTCCATGTTTTCATGGTAGTTCTATACTAGTTTCAGGTGCATTACACTGATGTAAGGCTGTGTGTTTTATGTCTGCACTTTGTTTAAACTGGTGTAAAAGTTGATTACATCAGTGTAAGTGTGTTTTGTCCTAGCCTTTTGTACTATTTTACTATTGACAATTGTTATTACAAGTTACTATAATATTGTATGATCTTTCACTCACTTTCCAGCAGTTAAGTGTACACATGGAACAGACCACAATTATCACAACAGAGTCAGGACTATCATTGAGCTTTGTTTTAGTGATGGAGTTTTTTATTTTTCTGGTATTTAATATGGCTTGCATTGTGTGCTGTAGCCAGCAAGAACCTTCTTAAAAGGCACTAGGGTCACAAGAGCATTACTCTTTCCTGTTTCCATAGGACTGACCATATTTACCTGAATTCAAGATGACTTTGAATATAAGATGACCCCTCCATAATTAGATTCCACACATGAATGATGTATAAGTGTTATAATTTTCCATGTATAGAATTTAATTATTTGGGGTCATCTTCAATTTGTTCCACCCCCACCCCCCACTCTGCTGCAGGGGGGCAGGCAACAGGGTAGGTGGAGAGGGGAGTCAAGCGGCCTGACTTGCCTTCTGTGGCTGGTTACCTTCCGGCTCTGCTTCTGCTCTAGCCTGGGTCACAGATCATGTGGTTGATCTGGCCCTCACCCTGGCATGCAGCAGTGTTTGCTGCAGCAGTGCAGGGCCCAGATCCAAGTCTGGAGCTGCCATCACTACCGCTACCACCACCACCCACACCACTACTGCTGCCTGGCTGGGCAGGGGCCAGAACAAACATGTGCTCAATGCCCCAGGCTTGGAGTAGGGCAGGGGCCAGAGCCAGAGTGAGCAACAGTGGGGGCAGAGGTTGGGGGTGGGGTAGGCAGCAGGAGCAGAGGTGGTAGTAGGGGTCAGCAGCTGTGGCTCTGAGACTGACTCAGAGCCCAGGTTGAAGCCAGAGTCCAAGCTACAGTAGCCACTCCCCCACAAACAAGGGGTGTTTTTCCACATGTTAAGTGGGGTGGATCAGGGAGGGGTATAACAGGTCACCCTCCCCAGCCATCTTTTGGGTCATCCACGCCTTAAGTGGGGCACCCTTGGAGTCCTCTTGGACTTCTGCTGTCCCGCTCCAATCTCAACTGCCATGTCTTGATGGAATTAGTATGTGAGTGGGAGACTGCTAATTATATTGGGTATGTTGGAGTCTCTCCTATGATGGCCTGACCCCCTTTTTCTCTAGCTAGGCCTCTATCCAAATCCACCAAACAGGGTTAGACTCCAAGGCTCTAGCTCTTCCTTCCAGTGCCTGGAGGCTCTTGGCCCCCTTTTCTGCTCCTTTCTGGGGCACAGCACCCCCTGGCCCAAAGGCACACGCACCAGTCTCCCAGCCAAAGGGGTCACAAGTTCAAAACCCAGGCATGACCCCACCCATCCCAAACAGCAGAAAAATATACACTTGCACCCCCCTGCCAGGTGGTCCAGGCCTTCCTGGCCTTCTTAAGATCATCCCAAAACGGTGCCCTTACTGGCATTCGGACTCTCTGCAGCTGTCTCTCTCTGTGCCTCACTGGCGCCGGGGTCTGTGACCCCAAAAAGCTATGCCGTCACTAGCATTGGGGATCCCACTCTGGAGTGGGTCCCCAAATTGAGGCCTCCACCAATCCCTAATAGCCTCACCCAAACCACAGGTCTTATTTCATCATTAAAAGAAAACAAATAAACAGTCCTGTCTGTGGGCAGTATCTGCCACCCCAAAAATGGGAATAAGGAAAGTGGTATGTCAGCTTACAGTTGCAGGTTCATGTATCAGCTCCAGTCCTTGCTGCAGTGTGGCTGTCATCTCTCCATGGCTTCTGTAGTTCTCTTCTTCCTGGCTTTGGACTTCCCACCAAGTTTCTCCCTGGAGCTCAGGGATGTGCTCCTTCCCCCAGCTGCTGACCTTTACTGTCATTCAACCCAGGGTTTTTATAGTCCCGCCTCTTCCGGTCAGCTGACTATTCGTCCCAGTTCAGCAGTTAACCCCTTCCTCCCCATCCCTCTGTGCCCAGAAGGTTCTGGCCTTGTAGGGGTGCACCTTCTTCCTCGTGACAGGGTTAGGGTTCCCTGTGACACGGGGACAGGATCTTGTCTTGGATTTGAGTAAATATGGTTTATCCACTGTCTTGCTTAAGGAAATGGAAAAAAATAAGGGAGCAGTATGTAGCAGGGCTCCCGTTATACTCCTTCACTTTGAAGGCACTGCTAGTATCCTCTTGGAGGAGAGAGCAAGAAATTACTATTTCCACAAATTGATACTTTTGAGACCAGTTGGTTTGAGACCAGTATCCTTTCTGCCCTCCTGGACTGGGAGTGAAATGGATGCTCCAGTGTAATGCTGAGTAATGTTTGTGTTTGTTTGGTTTTTTTGCTTGTCTTCTGCAGATGTCTAAGTTGTCAAAGGAGCTGGAGGATACTAAGAAGGAAATGGCTTCCCTCTCTTCTATATCTGCTTTACCTGCTCCTTTACTACCTGGTTCAGCTGCTGTACCCCTTTCCCCACTTCTTCCTAGTGCAAGTGGGATCCCGCCTCCTCCCCCGCTCCCTGGCGCTCCTGGCATCCCGCCTCCTCCCCCGCTCCCTGGCACTCCTGGTGTCCCACCTCCTCCCCCGCTCCCTGGCGCTCCTGGCGTCCCGCCTCCTCCCCCGCTCCCTGG
>JAGPOW010003447.1:2870100-2900856 GCA_030014935.1 Caiman crocodilus | reverse complement strand
CATCCCGCCTCCTCCCCCGCTCCCTGGCACTCCTGGTGTCCCACCTCCTCCCCCGCTCCCTGGCGCTCCTGGCGTCCCGCCTCCTCCCCCGCTCCCTGGAGCCCCGCCTCCCCCTCCGCTCCCTGGCGCTCCTGGCCTCCCACCTCCCCCTCCACTCCCTGGTGCTCCTGGTATTCCACCACCACCACCAGGGATGGGTGTCCCTCTTCCACCTCCTGGGCTTGGCGGATGGGGAGCCCCTGGAGTTCCAGTTCTTCCATATGGAATGACTCCTAAAAAGGCTTATAAACCAGAGGTACAGCTGCGAAGACCTAACTGGTCCAAGGTAAGATCTTTCTCTCATCCAGAGCCTGCTGCCCATTGTATTCGTTTCCAAGGCATCCCACCTCAACTTCCAACTTCAATTGCCTATCTCTCCTTCCATTTTCCCCCAGTCATTCGAAGGGTCTAGTTTCATTAACCTGCTTCTGCAGGGTGTGGAGAGTGAAACACCTTTGGAACTGAAGTGTCCAGTACCTGAGGGTCACAAGAACCTCTCAGTAGCTCAGGCTTCCCCTGTAGTGTGTTGCTGTCCCCAAAGAGTTGTGGAGATACAGAGAAGCAAACTTTCCTAGTTGGCCTGTAGCCATTGGTTATTGGAGTCTTTTGTGTTTAATTTCACTGGTATTATTTATTTAATATTTTTATGCCATTTACTTTGTAGGAAGCATTTTGAAGGCAGCATTGTGGGGTTACCAATTTAATAATCGCAACCTTTCTGAAATATACAAGTAGCAGATAATTATGCTGCTCTAGAAAGCATAGGCTGTTTTACCATTCACATTTAATTTCCCCCCTGCTCTTTTTTTAAACTAGGACATTGCTAACAAGTGTGTATGTGAACAGAATAGCTGCCCTAAAACTGTGTGACAATCAGCCAGCAATGGGCTTAGCATAGTCATGCTGGAGCAACAGAACTTTTAGTAGATTCAGAGGCAGGCATCGCTTTCTTGTGCATGTTTCCTTGGTTTAGTAGCACAGAGATATTGCATTTAATGGGTTAATGTTCTGGCCCTCTACCTTTGCAAGTGTGGAACCCCAGCTGTGGAATAGATAAGGCCAACCTGTCCTGAATTATAGTTTTATAGTTTCATAGTTGGTAGGGTTGGAAGGGAGCTGAGCAGATCATCAAGTCTGACCCCCTGCCATGGCAGGAAAAAGTACTGGGGTCAAACAACCCCAGCAAGGTGTTTGTCTAACCTTCTCTTAAAGACCCCCAGGGTAGGAGCCAGCACCACTTCGCTTGGAAGGTGGTTCCAGATCCTAGCCACCCTGACTGTGAAGTAGCTCCTTCTGACGTCTAGTTTAAATCTACCTTCTGCCAGCTTGTGACTGTTATTCTAGTCACTCCTGGTAGTGCTCGGGGGAACAGGGACTCCCCCAATGCCTGCTGGTCCCCTCTGACAATTTGTAACAGGCCACTAGATCCCTCCTCAGCCTTCTCTTGTGGAGGCTGAACAGGTTCAGGTCCCTTAGCTTCTCCTCATAGGGCCTGCTTTGCTGCCTCCAATCATGCAAGTGGCCCTCTGGACCCTCTCAATGCTGTCTACATCCCTCCTGAAGTGTGGCGCCCAGAACTGGACACAGTACTTGAACTGTGCCCTGACCAGCATCACATAGAGGGGGAGAATCACCTCCTTGGACCTGCTTGAGACGCATCTGTGGATGCATGACAAAGTACAGTTGGCCTTCCTGACCATGTCCCCACACTGTTGGCCATGTTCATTTTTGCATCAATAATGACTCCAAGATCCTTTTCTGCCTCTGCACTGTCAAGAACGGAGTTCCCCAGCTTGTAGGTATGCTGCTGGTTCTTCCTTCCCAGCTGCAGTACCTTGCACTTGTCAGTGTTGAAACCCATCCTGTTCTCATCCGCCCACCCCTGTAACCTGTCTAAGTCCAATTGCAGCCTATTCCTCCCTTCTAGCGTGCCTGCTTCTTCCCACATCTTAGTGTTGTCTGTGAATGTGAACAGGGTGCTTTTTACCCCCTCATCCAAGTCGCTGATGAAGATGTTGAACAGTACAGGACTGAGGAACCCCACTGCTCACATCCCTCCAGGTCGAATAAGACCCATCCACCACTACTCTCTGGGTGCAGCCCTCCAGCCAGTTAGTGACCCAGTTGACTGTGTAGGTGTCGACGCCAGAATCCTCTAGTTTTTTAATGAGAATGGGGTGAGCGACAGTATCGAAGGCCTTCCTAAAATCCAGAAATACTCCATCCATTGCTACTCCTGCATCTATGGATTTTGTGACCTGGTCATAGAGGGCCACCAGGTTGGTTTGACAGGACCTGCCTCTAATGAACCTGGGCTGGTTGCCCCTAAGCATAATCTCCCCTGCTGGCCCCTCATGGACATGCACCAGGATAAATCTCTCAAAAAGCTTATCCAGGATCAGGGTAAGACTAACTGGCCTATAGTTCCCTGGGTCCTCCTCCCTCCCCTTTTTGAAAATGGGAACCACATTGGCCCTTTTCCAGTCATTTGGCACCACACCAGAACTCCATGAGTGCTTGTAAAGCTGTGCCAGGGGTCCTGCAATGACCTCTGCTAATTCCCTCAGCACTCTGGGGTGAAGATCATTAGGACCAGCTAATTTAAATACATCCAGTTCCTCCAGAAGTTCTCTGACTAGATCCTCACTGACCTTAGGCCTGGGTGCGCCTCCCCCAGGTCCTGAGGGAGTCCTGGCAGAAGGGCTGATCTGGTACCTGCTTAGGAAAATGGAGGTAAAGAAGTCATTAAATAGGTTAGCCTTGTCAACAACCAGATTTCCTAGCGTGTCTTGCAGAGGCCCCACATTACCCGGTACCTTCTTTTTGCCCCCTATGTATTTAAAAAAGGACTTCTTGTCCTTGATCCAGGTAGCTGGTCCCAGTTCTATCTCCACCTTGCCCTTCCTGTCCACCCCCCTGCAGCCCCGAGCAACTGAGGTATAGTCCTCCCTGGTGATAGCCCCTCCCTTCCATTGAGTGGATGCCTCCCTTTTAGCTAGGAGGCATTCCCAGATGCTTTTGGTGAGTCATGGGGGCCCTCTTGATCCCTTTGATCCTTGTTGGGATACCTCCCTTTGGGCAGGTTCAAATCCTCCTCCATCCAAACTTTAGTTGAGTTTAACAGTATCGGTTATCTCTACATCACAGAACCTTATCTCTACATCACATCACAGATCTCTACGTCATAGTTAAGGAGAGTTGGCCTTGTCTGTTTTTTAGTTTTTATTAATGATCATCTCCACATTCCCGGACTGCCACCTGCACTTCATCCTGACTGTTATCTCCGTTTACTCCAAATATCGTATCAGTCTGTCTAATACTTGCTGCAATTATCCAGCTATCAATCTCACACCCAAAACACACACATTTCCTTATTGCTTCTTTTTTTTACAAAATGGAAGTACCTTTTAAAATAGCAGCTTAGCATAAGTATACCACAGTACAGGTATAATATATTCTAACATGTGAATTGACAGAACTGTTTTTGGATGGGAACATCTTGAGGGGAGGGGACAGCAAACTAGGTGGAGAATTTTTGCATCAGTCTGATTAACAATAAAGTCAATCAAATGTGGAACCTGTGTTCCTTATTCACAATGCAGAAATGTTGGGGTCTTTTTCAGCTTTATACTCTGCAGTACTAGGCTTAAAAGAACAGTCAGACATACTGGTAGAAACAGGTTTTCTGACAGTGGTGAGTGTTGGGTGTAATTGTTATAAGAACTGCTTGCATTTTCAGGGTGCTCACATGGTTCCAGGTGCTGTCCCACATAAGGTGACAGTCTGAGCATAAGGGCTTACAGTACAAGAAACCAAGCAACCTAAAATGAGCATGGGAAAGTGGCTAACATATTATGTTAGTATGTCCTGTATACTATCTCTACATGCCTCTCGGCATAACAATATTTAACTTCATGTAAAAAGACTAGAAGTGAAACAGTCTCTTCAGTTACATTTTGTACAGGTTGGAGAGGTGTAATATAGGAGCCAAAGAAAAGGAAATTTCAGTCACCAAGACAGGAGATGATGGTGTTTGGGACATAAGTTATTAGCTGCATTATCAGAAAAGAACTTTTGGATCTTCAAAGCTTATGGAGAAGTACAGGGCAAAAAATGGACAATTCAGTTTGAATGGGAGAGGAATGAAAGATGATCCCAAAATTATGGTTCTCAGTGACAGGAGTGTGGTAGCAGTAAGAGCAGGACTACTGAGAGCTTTGGAGGAAAAGCAAGGAGTTGAGATTTAGTTATGATTGTTTTCAGTTTGGTGCAGCTTGAGGTGGGAGAAGAGGATGGTTAGAAAAGGTGGGATGGACAGATTTGTTTTTGAGTCACTGGTTTAAAGGTACTTGTCTACTTACACAGCTCCAACAAAGTCTCTGAGAGACTCTGTAAAAGGAGAACAGGAGGGGTCAAAAAGATAATCCGGTGGATACTTGCTTCTCCTTGTTCTCTCTTGGTCAGTGTAGTTCTCTCTGTATGAGCACTCTGGGTCTTCTCTGTGCTGCCACAGCCAGTGTGTTCTCTTGGGGACCTTAGTGTTATACAAAGACAGACCACTGCTTGGTCTGGTGGCAAAGGCTCAACAAGATTTATTATCTACACAGCACCTACTCACTCACACACCTGTCCAGAGGGTTGCAAGATGTAAGCCCTTGATGCTGTTGGTTAGACACAAGGACAACTCACAAACAGAATCCCCTAGGCCTAATACCCATTCCAAAGACTTCCAGTACTTCTCTTATGCACCAAGCCAAACAGTTCTGTTTACATCACTCATTTACATAGCATATGTAAACATCAATTTCTTCACCAAATTACCCTAATCCTCAGACCTGCTGTCATTATTAGGTGTGTTCTAGACTATGGCACCACATTTATCAATCAACTTTAAAAATTAATTTTAACATTGTTGTCTGTTGAACCTACTCTCAACAGGTTAGTGTGAGGTCAGCCTTTGGTGAAGTCTGCTTCGGTCTATACTTTAGCAAAGCCTTTATATGAATTGTATATGCATCAATCATTGCTTATATTGATCAATACTCCAATGATGCTTACAAGATGTATAAGGCTATTTTTTATTTATTAAATTTACTGTATTTACTTAAACCAAAAATGACTCTGAATTTAAGGTGACCCCCCAATAATTAGGTTGTATACATGGGAAATTTATACATTTATTATAATTTCCCATGTCTAGTATCTGAATTATTGTCAAGTTGTCTTAAATGCATCCCCCTACAGCTGCTGCAGCAGGGGAAGGCAATGGGGGAACAGGCAGTAGCCCCCTGCTGCTTGCACATCCCAACATCTACCCCCTACCTGTCTCCTCCCACCTATCCTCATTGCCTCTGCCCCCTCTTTCTTCTGCTTACCTTCTGGCTCCAGCAGTGCTCCATCCCTGCTCCAGTTCCAGTCTGGTTACAGCAGCAGCTCCAGTGACACCCCAGATCTGGAGCCCAGGCCAGACCTGCTGCTGCTACTGTTAATAAGCTGGGCGGGGGTAATAACAGTTGCATGCTCCCTGCCTCAAGATGGAGCAGGGACAACCCTGCCAGAGCCAGAGGGTAAGCAGTGGTGGGTTGGTGAAGGGTGGGCAGAAGTTGAGTCTCTGACCCTGATCCAAAGCCAGAGTTGGAATTTCAGAATCCGCCCCCCACCTCAAATATAAGATGAAAGGCTCCCCTCCTCTCCCCCTCCATTAAATGTGGTGGGTGAACTTGTATTCAAGCAAATACAGTATATGTCCTCCTTCCCAGAAAAGGCTCAGAGCAACTTACAATAAAGAGAAAAAATAGAAACCAGTTCAAATGAGGAAATACAACCAAATGCCCCCCCCCAAACCCTGACATTCAAAAGCAGTTCATCCCAACCACTCCTGCTGCCCTGACAGAGAAGAGCATCCCCTGTCATCTGCCAAAGCCAACCTTCCTTTTCAACCAACATTCAGTGTCTCCATAAAAGAAAGCAACAATTCCTTCTCTCCTGCCCATATTCCTTCCTATCCCTACCCATTCCTGTTCTCCTGCCTCATGTGCAGGTGTATCCCCGCACCCCCTCACTGTCCATTGCAGGTCATACTCCTCCTCTCAAAGGGAGATTGCCTGTCTCCAAAACCCCTGAGGAAAGGGGTTAATGTTCAGTTCAAAACAAAAACCACCCTTTTCCTTATGTCTGTCCCTGCTGAGGGGCTATGACAAAGGGCTAAGAGTCCACTGAAAGGTACTGAAAATCCAGGGAGTTGTGAGATTGTGTATGATGTTGGATGTATAGAGTGGGGTCTTATTCTGCTTCTGACCATATATTGTTGCCTTGTCTCCACTACAGATTATTGTTGAAGACCTCTCCCAGGACTGTTTCTGGACCAAAGCCAAGGAAGAGCGATTTGAGAATGAAGACCTCTTTGCTAGGCTGACAGTGATGTTTTCTGCTCAAACTAAGCGTGAGTGCTATACTCAGTGCCCCTCTCACCCTGTTTCCTTAGCCAATTCAGATGAGTAAGAAGGAAGTGGGAATACTTTGGGAGGATACCAAACTGCCTTTAGAAGGAGTGCTATTGGTGCTAGTTACCGGGAAGCTATTTACTTTGTAGTGGTAAGGAAGGTGGGCCCAGAAGGGCGAGGGTGTGTAATATATAGCGGATTCTGCAGTTTCATAGATCTGCTTCTTCATGGTGATATTGAGCTCTTTTCCTATGGATCCTAAGCATTGTGGGGGCAAGATTTGGTAATTTAATGTTACAGTATTGTTTGTTCATTTCAAATTTCCTTTCCCTTTTGCATCCTGACCTCATTCCTGCTTTCTCTTCTGTGGATTTCTCTGACCACTACCTGCAGCCTCGAAGGGTGAGTAGCATCAGTCTTTCTGAGACTGCTCAAGGCAGCTTCTAGCATTTGAAAAGCATTTTTTCTGAGGAGTGAAAGTAATTGCTATTCTATAAAAAAGGAATTTCAGGCAAGCGTGACTAGGTTTAGAGAAGGGGATCTCTGGGGAATATCCTAGAGGTGGTTAAGTCTCATTAATAAGCCTGTTTCCTGTTGCTGTTTCATGACTGTTTGATTTACCAGTTGAATGCAGCTGAATTCACCTACTTAAATATGTTAGGCCCTTCCATGAGCCCCAGGCTTCTTTCCTTTGTGTTTCTTTGTTTTAGAGCAGTTGAGAATAGGATATGCAAATTTTGCTCATCACTGTTCATAGGTGATTCTCTAATGTGTTGTAGCATTTACCCCATCATATTATATGGGTGCAGCAGTTTCTACAGCATTATTTTATTTCTCTTTTAAATGTTGTGTTTACCTCTGCCCAGGTTTTCCCTTTCTGTACTGAGTTATTGTTCCTTCAGTTCCAGCTTTTGATTTGTTCTGAATCTTTACTTCCTTTTATACTTCCCCAGGTAACACTTTGTCTTAGGGGGGTACAATTTTGTACTCCCAAATGCATACAGGTACAAAGGTTCCTTCTCTGTCAGGGAAACTTTACCATTCTTCTTCCTATTTTGGGCCTTCTGTCTTGGCTGACATGTCAATTTTACAATAAAATTGTGAGATGAAGATAGGGGTATCTAGCTGTGTCCTAGTAGATGAAGGCCCCTGCTTGTAATCTGACACGGTGGATTGGAAGTGCTTATCACATTGCAGACCGTGATTTGTAATCTGTCTCCTCAGCTTTGTTTTATTTAGGTGTTCATCTCAACCTGTTATAAGTGAAACTAGTTACAGTTCAGATTCAAACCCTTCATCCTTCTTGCCTATACCAGAACTAGCATATTTATAGATGGTATAATTTTTCCTTTTTAGATGATCTTTTTCTCTTGAGCTGCACTTTAATTTGTTTCAGTAAGAAGCTTGACAGGCTGCCAGGTGCCTCTGGCATCCTTCTGGAAGTGACTCGCATATTAGCATAACCGGAATGTTCTTACAGTGCTGCAGTGAAGCCTTCCCCAACCTCCCTCACTGTTTACAGATGATCTGGCCAGGTTTAGAACTCTGTTTACTGCTGAGATACCACTGTTGATCCCCAAGCCCAGTGGTGCCTCAGCAGCTTTCACAGCTGCTCTTGGGAGGGCAGCTAGGTAACCATGTTTGCTGATGGGTGACATTGCACTGATTTGAAGTAAATATCTACTAAGAAAAAATAAGAGTTCTATTAGGTGTCCTGGTCAGATTGATGGCATAGATAAAGGAATTATCTTTTCTATCACTTAAGCATTTCCAATGCCCTTGGGCAGGGTATGGCTCACCTAGGTAGATAACGTATAAACCTTCCAATCCTTTTGGATATCATTTCATCATAATTTTAAGGAAGTATGGGCTGGATGAATGGACTGTACGGTGGATAGAAAACTGGTTGGAGCATTGGGCTCAGTGAGTAGTAATCAAAGACTCAATGTCTAGTTGGCAGCCAGTATCAAGTGGAGTGCTCCAGAGATCAGTTGTGGGGTCGGTTTTGTTCAGTGTCTTCATCAGTGACCTGGAAGATGGCATAGAATGCACCCTCAGCAACTTTCCAGATGACACCAAACATGGGATTAGTAGATACACTGGAAGGTAGGGATAGGATTCAGAGTGACTTAGACAAATTGGACTATTGGGCCAAAAGGCACCTCATGAGGCTCAGCAAGGACAAGTGCAAAGTCCTGCACTTAGGACGGAACAATCTAATGCGTCAGTACGGGCTGGGGACTGACTGGCTGCGGAAAAGGACCCTGGGGGGTTACAGTGGACAATATGCTGGATGTGAGTCAGCAGTGTGCCCTAGCTGCCAAGAAAACTAATGATATACTGGGCTGCATTGGTAGGTGTGTTGCCAGTAGGTCAATGGAAGTGATTTTTCCCCTGTATTCAGCACTGGTGAGGCCACTTCTAGAGTACTGTGTTCAGTTTGGGGCCCCCACTACAAAAAGGATGTGGACAAATTAGAGTCAAGCAGAGGGTGACAAAAATGATGTGGAGGCTGGGGGACATGACTTACAAGGAAAGACTGCAGGAGCTGGGCTTATTTAGTCTAGAGAAGAGGACACTTAATAGCAATCTTCAACTACCTGAAGTGGGGTTTGAAAGAGGATGGAGCCAGGCTATTCTTAGTAGTGGCAGATACCAGAATAAGGAGCAACAGTCTCAAGTTGCAGCAAGAGGAGTTTAGGTTAGATATTAGGAAGAATTGTCTCACTAGGAGGATAGTAAAACACTGGAACAGGTTACCCGGAGAGGTGGTGGAAGCTGCATCCTTGGGAGTTTTCAGAACGTGGCTAGACAAAGCTTTGCCTGGGACGATCTGTTTGGGGCTGGTCCTGCTCAGAGCACCGGGTTGGACAAGATGATTTCCTGAGGTCCTTTTCAGTCCTAACTTTCTATGATTCTGTCAGAAGAAGGGGTGTCACCACTATGTGGGGATAATAGCAGGCGGTTGTATAGAGCAGTGGTTCTCAAACTTTTTTTGTACCATGATCCATTTGCAAACACCGATGGCCAGTCAGGATTTTCCCTGGGATAAAACTTCGGCTAATTAGCCTATAGTTGCCCAGATCCTCTCTCCTCCTCTTCTTGAAGATGGGCACAACATTGGCCCTCTTCCCAGTCTTCAGGAACCTCCCTCGAGTTCCATGAGCTTTGAAAGGGTTTTGCCAGAGGTCCCACGATGACTTTGGCCAGCTCTTTCAGCACTCTCAGATGAAGTTTATCCAGTCCTGCTGACTTATAAAGATCTAACTTTTCTAATTGATCATATACCAGCTCAATGTCAACAGTAGGAAAGCGGTCATTCCCTCCATGCCCATTTTGAACCTTATCTAGTATGATTTTCCCCTTAGTCCGGTGAAATACCAAATCAAAGTAATCTTTTAGGAGTTCAGTTTTCTCCTGACTGTCATTAACAAACTGTCCTGAGTTAAGCAGTTTCCCCATGCTTCCATTTGTTTACCTTCTATTCCCTGTATGCCTAAAGAAGGACTTCTTATTGTCCTTGACTTCTGTTGCTAATTTAAACTCTTGAACTTGGACAGCGTTGTATGTGCAGTGGTTACAAAAAGGGCAGGTTGTATAGTAATAATGGAAAGCCTGAGTAGGGGAAAGGGAAACAAGTTGGCTGAGGTTGATATTTTTAGTAAACTATACATGTAGAAGTTATTACTTTCCATTGTTCTTGTTGAAGTGAATCAATGCTGTAGTATCTCTCTTGAGCGTTAAAATTTCCTGAAGAAATACCTCAAATGCTCAGTTCCAATTTGGTATAACTAGGGCAGCCTTTAATTTTTAACTGGCTTTCAATTAAAATGACACAGCTGTACTTAGGCGTGTTTAATGGATTTGGCTGTGTGTTGAGCCTTGTTTTCAGAAAGATGCAAGCTGCACTTGGCCATCTCCTGCCCTCACCACACTCTTGTCTGTGAAATATTTAAATTCACACCTTTTTAGTTGCTGCTCTTTTCTTTCAAAGCTTATTCATTTTTATCCCAAGGGTAAAGAAGACTCCCTTCTCTGTCTGAGAAATGAGACTTGGAATGCGATGTCAGCAGAGTGGCTCTGCTGTTCTTTCCCCTTTGTTCACTTTTTTCCATGCTTCAGTGATGACTTTTCTTTCAACTAGTCAATCCTTAACTGTGCTAGGTTCGAATCCTGCTTTTGACTGCAATACACTTCTTTTTTATTAATAGTATGTTGATATTCCAACAGAGACTCTGGAAAAGGAAGGCAAGTGTAAATAGGTACAAGTGCTTTGGTTGCTTCTCTCAGACATTGCTGGCCACTCACTTTTCAGGGAGGGATAAAACCAGACCCTCAACATATAAACTGTCATTGGCTACTTGACTAGTTGAAAGAAAAATCATCATATATATAATAGCTAACTGGTTGGATCCTGTTTTCGGTTTTCCAGTTGTGAAACTTGTTTTTGCAAGCTTGAGATCAGTCCAGAGCTTATACTTCAATCAAATGGGATGACTGTTGATTTGAATGCCTGTTCCAAAAAATATGACTCAAGCAAGGAAGCATGTGTCAACAAGGAGGATAGTCACCTAGGGATATGCAGTTATTTATTACTGGTTTAGCATAATAAAACATTAGGTACATTTGCAGCCAGCACAGGAGATTAAATCAATTGGGATTGCTTCATTTCGCAAGGGTCCCAGTCATGATCTTGCACTGTTATTTTAATTTGGTCATTTAAATTTCATGTGTAGGCCCAGCCAACCTTTCATGGTCATTGAAGTGATTATATTTTGAGTATCCATAAGCTACCATCTAAGTACTTGGGCTGTGAACTTCCCGATCCACTTACTAAATCCATTCTTTATTTCTGCAATTTCCCTGTTTTGTTTGGCAGAACGTGCTGCACTTGTGCTTGGTACACCTAAGATCAGAGAAGCTTGCCGAGAAGTTAGCTTGGTATATAGTACGTCTGCTCATACTATTAATTGCCTGTGAGCTGCATCTCCCCTCACCTTTTTTGTACTATAGCAGGCCATTTTTGGTACTCTCTTCTCAATCTTGCTGAGTGTACTATGCAAAGTGTCTGTCTGATTACTATGTAATATTTATGGAGCTAAAAACAAATAGAAGGCAGGGAAGGGATTCTGTGCCCGTACAAAAGCAAGTTCAACTTATTGGGGATTCCCAGCCTGTGAAAATGTAATGAACTTGAAATATGAGCTTAGTCACAAAAGATCAGTTGCTCGCTGAGCTGATTCCAAAATTTAATTGAAACCCAACTGGATGTCAGGTACAGTGTTATAGGCTCTAGAGTATGTTTCACATGTCCCTCTGCACGCTCAGCTTTTTAGGGGTTGTGTGGTATGACAAAAGAAGTGGTTTAGATCCAAGTAGCAATAGTGTTGCAGAGTTTGTTTTTCTGTGTCCCTTACTTGTCCAGGAGCTCCACTCCCTTTGTAATGCACAGGATTTGTCTGTGTTCTGTAGAAAGGGTTTGCACACGCATTCCTGCCTAATAGCAATTGCTGCAACATTCAAATCCAGGTGATACACAAATAAGATGCAACTGGCTTACCTTAGCAAGAGGATTAATATCCATCTAGGAGATTCCCCAGGACTTAATGGGGAACTTAATAGTGAGTCCTGTGTAAAACGTTACTTTTTTATTTCTTCAAAACAGTGCAAATAATAGATTTACAATAATCCTTGAAGAAGTCATGAGAAAACATTAACAGCTAATAGCCCTTTTTTCCTTTGTGTATAAATGTGATATAAAACTCAGTGAGAAGTTTTGAGAAGGAGGAGCTTAATTTTATGCTGACTGTGTTGGGATCAGTGGTGCCAGGAGTTGTCCAAGCATCTTATGTTAAGACTATTTCTCAGAGTCCTGCCTATAGTTCCTTGTCTTACTGCCTGCTGAAGAACCTTGTTTTTCTGCAGGTAAGTACAGAATACAGTATCCTGGAAGTCCATTTCCTCCCAGATCAGAGTCTCTGTGTGGTAAAAGTTGTTTTGCTTCTCTAGAGCTGCTGCTTCTGTATCCAACTCTAGGCAGTCTGTGTTGAACAGGAACCTGGCATTGAGGAATTCTCTCTCAACATGGCACAGTAATCAAGGGACTAACCATACTGGGATGTAATAATAGGAGTGCTGTCTCAGTCACAGGAAGTGATTTTTTTTCATTCTAGCCAGCACTGGTGTGAAGCCTCACCTGGAGTACTGACTCCAGTTTTGAAGCACTGACCTTAAAAATGAAATGGAAAAATTGAATAGAATCCAGAAAAGAAAAGCAAAATTACTAGAGATTTAGAAAGTATGATATACAAAAAAAGGTTGGAAGAATTAGGATTATTTAGTTTGGAGAAGAGAAGATTTTTTTTTTAAAGACTACTAGCTGGACAAGAAGCAGCCTTGGATATTATGAAGAATTATGTAGCCTATGAAGGTGGTGAAGCACTAGAACATATTCTCAAAGAAAAGTTGTGGAATCCATTACTGGAAGTTTGGGGGGGTTTTTTTAAGTGCAAGTTAGACAAAACATTTGTTTGGAATGGTTTAGACATAGATGATCCTACTGAGGAGAGAGGTGGGGACTAAATGCACATCTGAAGTCCCCTGTTTTTCTAAAATTCTTTATGAGCAGCAGCAATTCCAATTCCTAAGCAGCAGTTCTTGAGTGTGGTACTCCTGTCAGAGCTGTGCTGCTCACAAGCCCTTTCAGGTGGGATTTTTTTTTTCTTAGCAGTGGTCTGTGTTTGATTCCTGGCCCTAGTTATTCTGGTGCTATGCGCTATTATAAACCAATGGAACTCCAGAGGAATAGGAAGGGAACCTTTGGATTGTAGGTATTTATGTACTGTATGCTTTCCCCTCCTAATGTAAGGTATTTCCCACTCTCACCCTCTCCACCCAGCAGAGGGCTGAGATTCCCAAAGTGAGGTGCCGCCCGTACTGCTGTAGTAAAAGCCCCTCCAGTCCTACTGACAAGGTTGGTAATTGAAAACATATGTAAGCACAATCCATCTTTGTGAAATGTCAGTTTTTTGTTAGGTTGTTTAGGGAATGCTGATTCCAGCGTTTTCTGAACACAGGAACTGTGGGCTCATGTTCCAGTGCCAACTGTGCAGCTAAGTTCCTTCACAGTAGGTTAGGGCAGAGAGAGAGCTTTAGTCCTCGTGTTGGATCTCATTCTTTACCTGATCAAGTGTCATGTCCTGGCCACAAGCTCAAAGGGAAGAATTGTAATCCCTCTGGCAGAGAATGAATCTGCTGATTCCATTAGCAGAGGTCTTAGGTTGGATTGGATACCTGTGATGCAGATCACATCTCTTAAGTGTATTTTGAAGGGATCTTCTTTGACCCCTTCTGAGTTGAATGTAAATTACACTCTACTGCTCTATTGATAGTGCTGGAGGACATTCCATTATCCGTTTCATTCCTATTTCATTTTTGAAAGGGAAGCCAGGAGTATTTTAGAGCAGAATATAAATTGCCTTTGCTTTCCAAAACCAGGATCATTTTGGACAATATTGTTGGTAGCTTTATAACCAACAGGAGGCTTATATAAAACAAACTTTGTGTGAAATAGCTCCTTTGGTTTTGCCTCTTCTACTCTGCAGGCCCTTGCTTTGTGACTCAGGTATTTTCCTTAGTTCCCCTTTTCTTCTCACTCCTTTCCCAACCTTTCCTCCTTTTAGAAAATGCCTATCTTTAATTCTCTGGATTTTACATTCTTTGATAAGGTCTCTGCTGTCTTTGTTGATAAGGTCTCTTGTCCCTTCTCAGTGTGATCTTTCTTCTTTGCTTGTTCTCTCTCTCTTCTGGGCCCTGCTGGGATTGGGGAGGGAGAATTCTGTGAGTCCCATTAGGATCATGTTGGTTGCTGGGAGTTGGAGCACATGCCTGTGAAGCACTGCAGAGTTTTGTGGGGGAAGTGCTTTTGTTTCACACAGCTTGAATGTGCATAAACACTGTCAGCACTGTCTCTGTGTGTTGTCTGGACAGCAGGGTTTCCTCAGCTTCTTTATTTATTTTGCTGTTGTCAAAGACATCCTTTGCCCTCCCCCACTCCCCCCAGCCACACAACACACTTGCCATTACATTCCCATGTCCTTAAACAGCTCTAGTTTGTATTACCTGAGAAGATTTTGCTTCCACAAAGGTCATGGGACAGGAGATCTATCTTTCTATCATTTCCTGCTTTAATTCCACCCTGAAGAGCTTCATTTTGATTCTGCATCTCTTTAGAGCTTCCAGAAAGTTGTGCTGATTTTTCCTTATAAATCACTGTTTCCCTAAAAGAGGGACTGCTACCCAAATCAGTACTGAATGACCATCTTGGCAGGGCATTGTGTGGGGAAAGATGTGTTTTTTAACCCAGTTAAGTCCCCTCACCCACTCTCTGCCTCGGGGGAAAAATGGATATTTTCTCCCCTCCCTACTGCATACACATGTCCTTCTTCCTGGAGGGAGTCAGTCATTCAGGAACTCTCCCATTCCCAACCTCACAACCTCTCTTTATTTTAGGGGTGGAGAACCCAAAGACACCAGGGAGGAAAATGGTGGTTTGACCCCAGCTGGTACATAAGAGGCACAGATCTTTTTAGCATAACTCTTTTTTTCTCAGTTTTTCACAGGTGCTCTTTTTTTCTAGCAAAGTACCTGAAAAACAACACGAATTGCTGCTTTGAAAGAGCCACTGCATCCCATGTAGCTGATGAGGAGAAGGTGCACTTAAGACACCTTTAGAAATAGAAAAGTACCTTCCCTACTTAGTCAGTAAAGACTAGAAGAGAAAGGGATTTGTCTTTTGTTATCTAACATTCTCTTATTCCAGGCACTTTATTTCCTACTGGAAAATGTTACTTCCCTACATCTGTTCTTAAAAACAAATTCTGCTGAAATGAACTGTAAAATGAAGGAGCCAAACTATTAGGCTGGACATTAGTTGATGCAGGGACTTTGTGTGGACAGCACTGAGCCCGCTATCAGCTCTCAACAAACATGTATGGACATCCCAAAAATATGGGAATTGCATTATTAAGCACTTAGACACTGAGAGATGCCAAAGGCAGTGTCACCCATGGTATGTTACTGGTCTCCTATACTTGAGAACAGTACAGGGTTTTTTTTATTGACCAAGGGAAGGTTAAGTTAGACAGTAGAACAGACTTTCTTACTAGGAGTGTAGTAAAACACTGGAACAGGATAGAATCTCCATCCTTGGAGGTTTTTTTAAGACCTGGCTAAATAAAGCCTGGGCACAGCTTTTGCAGTGAACAGTGGACATTTCACATACAGAATTCTATAAAATTCCTTTTTGTTTAGCAAGAGTAACTCAGCTGTGAGGCACAGCGTGATGTCAGCAGAGTACAAGGCATTGCCCTGCCATTGCAGAGGAGGGAGACGGGTAGCATTTGTTTAGCCTGTATATTGATAAAGTATGGTTGACTGGACATGACAAACTTCAGCTGTCTGCCATCACTATTAGCTGAACTACATTAAAAAACAATTATTTTACTGAGAAGCAGGAGCCTTACCTGTAGCTAGAACCATTACAGAGAGGCACAAATTGCCTCTTGCCATTTATTAGTCCTATTGCAGGCTAAAATTCCCTAAGATACTGCATTCTGTGTCCACAAGGTGGCACCCTTGACTTGGAAATGGAACTGGAACTGGCCTGCTGATTCTGGTAGTGGACTCTCCTGCTGGCTCTCATATCCATTTAAATGGGAGAGACTTTTTATGTTTTATTGAAATACACACCGCAAATTATTTAATCACAGAAGGGGAGAGAGTTTACTTGCTTGAGAGTCATTTCGTAGCAAGATTTAATTTAAAGCAGAATCTGCAGAAGAGAGGCCCCATGTGCACGCACACATGTAACTAACGGAGGTTAAAGTAGGAGGGAAATGCTGCTTTTCATAGGGCAGCCCAGTACATGAATCGGAAAGGTGGGGCGTAGTACAGGGGCAACCTGTAGACCAGGGGTGGGCAAAATGCATCTCGCAGGCTGGGTCTGACCCACCAGGCCACTATTGTGTTTGGCCTGCAGGACCCCTCTAAACTTTAGGCATTTATTACCTGCCGGTTGCTAGCGCTCTGAAAGCTGGTGAGGCACTAGTGGCAGGAGCTATTGGCTGCAGCAACAAGCAGTTCAGGCTCTGGTTGTGCCTACCCAGCCCCACCCCAACCCTAGCCCCCAGAAGCTTCTGCATAGCAGATGTTTCTGCCGTGGCAACCCTGTGGCTGTTCCCCAGCCCTTCCTCTATCAGAGAGTGTAAATTCAGAACTCGGGCTCTGTGCCTCCACGTGCCACTCCCAGCTAGAGTGCCAGAAGCATCATGTGGAGCTAGCTCAACCTGATGGTGAGGGACTTCCCATGGCTTCTGGCACTCTAGCCTGCAGGCTGGCTCCATGGTGCACCCTGTGGGTCCTGGCCATACAGCCAGGAACTGTGTGGAGCCAGGCCAGATCAGCTCCTGCTGCGTCATATGGGGCCCAGCCATACAGCCAGGAACCAGGATCCTCATGTTGCCAGACCAGGCCGGGCTGGCTTCATGCTGCACCCTGTGGTCCCAGCCATACAGCCAGGAACCAGATGCTGCCAGAGCTGTCCTGGCCTGGCAGCACACAGTTCCACAGCTGCATGGCCAAGACCTGCATGATGAAGCAGGAGCCAGTCAGGAACTGTGTGCTGCCAGGCTGAACTGGCTCCATCCTCTCTCCTGCAGTCCCAGCCATGTAGCCAGGAACTGCATGCTGCTAGAGCTGACCTGGCCCGGTAACACACAATTCTCAGCTGCATGGTTGGGACCTGCACAGTGTAGCAGAAGCCACCTGGGAACTGTGTGTTGCAAGGGCTGGGCCGGGCTGGCTCTGTGCCATGCCCTGCAGGTCCTGGCCATGCAGTCTGGAACTGTGCAGTGCAGCATAGAGCTGGCCCCAGCCTGGCCCAGCCCCTCCTGGCAGCACAGTTCCCAGCTTCAAGGCCGGGACTTGCATGGCATAGCACAGAGCCAGCCCAGCCCTGGCAGCACGTGGTTCCTCACTGCATGGCCAGGACCCACATGGTGTGGCACAAAGCCAGCATGGCACGGACCTGACCTGGCCCACCCGTTCTGTGCTGCATGGGTATCAGCCATGCAGCGGGTAACTGCATGCTGCTGGGGGGGGACAGAACAAGACTCGGTCTCTTTCAGAAATGCCCATGTAGGCAAAACTCAAGTATACCCATTGGCCTGTATTCATTGGCCTTTGCAAAGGGTGAAAGGTTCTCACGTAGGGAGGAGCATGGTCTAGCTGTGGGACTAAGAACTTCTGGATTCTATTTCTGGCTTTGTCACAGATTCCATCTGTGAACCTGGGCAGATCATTTCAAATGTGCCCATTTCTTATGTTTGATAAGTAAGCTGTCTCTCCCTCAAACCCTGGGAAGTTGCCTGTCTTTTTTTGTTCTTTTTTCTTTTTAATCGTGTCATTGGTGATGATGATGAAGAGGGCTTAATTACTTTGCATAGGAACTGAAATCTACCTCTGTGTTTGCAATTGTTGCCATTTGATCTGCAAATCTTCGGGTTTTTGCTTGAAATCCAGACTGCTCTCCTTGATACACAGCTATAGAATCTTATTGCAGCCTGCCGCTGTTTCCTCATCGGAGTGAACACAGAGGCCTACTTTATGCAGAAAAAGCACTAAGGGATTGCAGCAGTGACCTGTTTGGGGCAAGAAGGTAAAACTAGGGCATTTCTGTTTCAGAAAATCACATTAGACAACATATGTGTATCAGGGTCTGAGCAAGATTGAGGCTGCTGCACAGAAAAAGTTGTGGCATGGACATTACCAGCTGCCTGTTAGTGTGAATAAACCTGTAGGTCGAGTATGCATCTGAGCTTCCACAGAGACTGAACTCATTGCTTTCTTCACTATTTCCACCTCTGTCTGGTTCAGTAACACGTGTGGCCTCATGAATTGTACATTAGCAGTCAGAAATGCCTGGAATCTAGTCCTGGCTGTGCTACAGACCTGTATAACCTAGGCAAGTCATAGGCTTTTTTTGCTTACATACTTTTTCTTCCTACTTGCAGCACTGCTGCAAACCAGCAGTGTTTCTCCTGCCTAAGGTGGGTCTGTATCTTCTAAAAGGAAACAGCAGCAAAACAAATACTGACCATACACCAGGGAAGGTTTAAAAGGTTACTTAGAGCAGCGGTAGGCAACCTTTTCCAACTGCAGGCCAAATTGATTTACCCTGGTTTGGAGAAAAGTGAGAACTAGGATCCTACCACTGCCACTTCTCTCCCCAGCCACACAGGGAAAGCGCCCACTGCTGGCACTTCTCCCTGTGGCAGCATGGAGAGAGTGCCCACAGCTAGTGTTCATCTCTGTGCAGCTGAAGCCCATGTCTGTAGGATGGATCAAAAGTTTCCATGAGCCAGATCTGGCCCATAGCTGACTGTAGATTACTGACCCCTACCCTACGGTGCTTCTGCTCTGAGCCCAGGAGTGCTGTCAGGCAGCAACCTCTGCCCACTCGCTCTTCGACTGAGTTGTGTGCACAGTTCTTTTCCTTGTGTTTTTTGTCTAGTAGCATAACATATTAAAAGAAGTAAACATTCAGGCTAAATCCAAGTTGCTTTAATTGTATTCTATTCTTCCTAGTTCATAGATTTCATAGACATTTGGGCTGGAAGGGAACCCATAAGATCATTGAGTCCTGAGTCCCCCAGGGGCAGGAAGTCAGCAGGGATCACAGGATCCCAGCAAGATAAACATCCAAATGTCTCTTGAAGGTGTTCAAAGTGGGTGTTTGAACTGCCTCTGAAGACAACCTGTTCCAAACCTGGGGGGCTCAGACAGTGAAGAAGTTCTTTCTTACGTCCTGCCTGAATCAATTATGACGGAGTTTCTGACTCTTCGGTCTTGTCATCCCTTGGGGCGCTCTGGTGAACAGATGTTCCCCCAGATCCTGATGAGCACATCTGGTAAACTTACAGGTGGCTACCAGATCATCCCTGATCTTTTCCAGCCTGAAGAGTCCCATGGCTCTCAGCCTCTCATCATGAGATCTGTTTTCCTGACCTCTGATCATGCGCGTGGCCCTCCTGCACCCTTTCAAGCTTCTCTACATCCTTTTTGAATTGCGGAGCCCAAAACTGAATGCAGTGCTCCAGTTGTGGCCTCACCAAGGCCGAGTAGAATGGGAGGATGATGTCCCAGGATTTGCTTGAGAAACATCTGTGGATGCAAGCCTTCCTTGCCTTCCTTTGACTTTGCATCTTTCATATACTCACAGGCAGACACCATGCTTTCCTTACTAAGCCTAGAAGCATATATAGACTATAAAGGAAGTGGAATGGAAATTTCCCATCACAGGAACAGCACAAGGTCAATACAGATTGTGCTGACACTGCTATATGGGTGTTGGGATAAACTGAGGACCAGAGAGGGTATGGCTGAAGGAGTTTGCACTGGTTATTCTTGTGAGCAGAGCAGCCTGCAATACCACACTGCCATAAATTAGACCAGTCCTTAGTGTAGGGGTGGGCAATTATTTCAGGCAGAAGGCTGCTTACCCAGTTATGGCAGGCTGTTGAGGGCTGCATGGGCAGCCCCGCCCCTTGATGGGTGCCCTGCCCCCGGTCACCATCTTGAGACCAATGTCCCGATGTCTCTGGTCCCAAGACATTAGGACATTAGTCCCATGTCCCAGGGCCAGCACCTGTGGGGCTCAGTGCTGGGCATAGGCTGGCAAGGAGAAGCTGGCCTGGCTCCATAGAATCCCTGCCAGCTGGGACCCCGCGCTCCTGCCACCCTGCTCTGGGCCTCACTGGCACTGGCCCTGAGACACCAGTGTGGGCTCCGTGCTCCCACTGGCTCCCCACCTGCTCATTCCCAGTGCCCCCCAGCCCCACAGTACAGGCGGGGGGCAGCGTGCAGGCAGGGGCTGTCCTGAGCAGGCACAGGCAGCCCTAGGCAGGCTGCGAGCGGCTACAACACGGGGTGCCAGCCCTGGGGTGAGTGGGGGGCCGCTTTTCCCTGTGCTCAGCACCAGCTTGTAACCCGCCTCTGCTGCCAGCCTGGGCTCTGTGCCAGCTCTGGGCTCGCCCATCGGGGCTGCATGCAGCGGCTGCACCTGCGGCCCTCCCGCGTGCCGTGCTGGACAGTGTTGGCTGCTGTTGCCTGCCCAGAGCACATGCTGGGCAGCCCACAGGTAGTGGTAACAAACACTGCCTGGCACGGTTTGGTGTTTGGCCTGGTGTTTGGGGTTTGAGTGTGTGGGGCAGGTGGAAATGCTTCAGCTGCTGTTGCCACACTCAGCCCCCGACGGGAGAGCTCGGAGCTGCACAGGGCCCAGGCTGGTAGCGGGGCTGGGTTACAAGGTGGTGCTGTGCATGGGGGTGGGAAAAGCGGCCCTTCGCTTGCCCCGTGGCCAGTGCCACTCGCAGCCCACTTGGAGCTGCCTGTGCCTGCTCTGGACAGCCCCGTGCAGGCTGCATGCGGCTGCAGCAGGGAGCACCAGCCACAGCGCGGTGAAGGGCCACTTTCATCTGTGCCAGGAAGGAGCCTGGGGAAAAGCTGCGTGCGGGAGGTGGAGGAGTGGAAAAGCAGAACCAAGGGCAGAGATTTTTTTAGGGGCCTCGCAGTTTGGATAGAATGGCTTCAGCTTGTAGGCTGTATTTTGCCCACCCTGCCTTAGTGCTTCTCTAACTTTTGCTGGAATTTTGTGCCAGATCCAGAGCATCCTGGAGATACAAAAGAACTTTGAAACTGCCTTTGCATGCTTCTCAACTTCTTGTTTGTATTGAGAGGTATACCACAGAATCTGACTCCATGTTACCAACTTCCCCCTGGAACAGTGGTTCTCAGCCTTTTTCAGGGTCAGGGCACCCCCTCAGCACTTTTTTTGAATGTAGCAGCACCCCTGGTTGAGAACCACTATTGGTGCTGCCTCAGCTTACCTTAATGCTTTTCAACTAGTTTCTGCTGTCTCCAGGTAAAAGTGCCCCATGCCTGATGCACAACTAGCCTGGGAAGGGCTATGACATGTACATGATACTGCTACATTAGGGTTCTGATCAACCTAAAGCAGGTAAGGGCTGCTTGTCTTGTAGACCTTCCTGACTGCCCTCCCCTACACTCCTCCCAGAAAAAGGCAAACAGGTAGAACTGTTGTTTTCAGGAAGTGAGCTGGAGGCTATAAAGCTGTTGCCTGCTTTAGGCTGATCAGAACCATAGGGCTAGAGGAGTGTGTGGGGCAATTTTACCCGGTTGCTGTTACCACTGGTAGCACCTGCATTTTGGCACCCTGGTTGAAAAACCATTGTACTATGTAGAATTTGCATAGCTGGGCTCTGTATGTTTAGCTGTATTAATCTCTCCTTGTAAATTAATCCCTGCTGGTGGAATTTAGTTGTCTTTGAATTTCCCCCATCAGTTTATAAAGATCTTTTTGGCAATCTGATGTCCTGAATTAAACCTGGGTGCAGTTATATTAGAACTCTATACTGAATCTTTTCCTCCATGCTGTGTTATCTTTGCATAGGCAAGTCAGAATTACGCTACAGATAACTTTTTATATTGCTCTATAGCATTAGAAACTCCAGAGCCAATTCTTGAATGTCTGCTTTCCATGCTTCTTCCTCCCATGCAGTCTGGAGGATTGTTTTTCCTGAGTTGTATTGATTGACATTTGTCTTGGTTATAGTCATGGTATTGGATATCAAAGAGTAGACCCTGTTACAGAAGGATATGGATGAATGCTGAAGCAAGGAGGCAGTGTCATAAGGGGGACCGTTGTGATGAGTGTTGAGGTAACATGCAGGTGCTTGGTTAAGTTCTGATCCTTTGATATGCCTTTGGCTGTAGATGCTTTGTGCATGATGCCAAATCGGGATGAGAGAGTGGCCAGTTTGCCACTGTACAGTGACAGCGTACAGCCACAGTTAGAGTAAATTACTATAGTGAGATTTTTGTTCATCCTGATGATGACTTAAAAGAAAATGTAAGATTAAGTGCAGTTTTTTCTTTGAACACCAGGTGGCACATGGCTCCCTTTTACTTCTGCTTTTGGGTTCATCTCAGGAGTGGGGTTTTGGTTAATGCTACAATTCAGAGACCTTCAGGACTAATTTCCCCAAGTTCTGAACTATTGTCTGCATGCCCCATGATGGAGTCCTGGGGCTGGAGTTAAGATTAATAGCTGAGTTGGCAACACAGGGATGCATCTACTTTACCTCTCACAGCAGCCTTTAGAAACACTGTTAACTGAGTTTAGGGGAAATAGGTCTTGCCTACTGTTGTGTTATTCCAGTATTCCTGTGTGAGATTCTGTATAGGCCCGGCAGATGTTGCTATCCAAGTAGCAGGTATTACCTGTCATGCTTTCTACTCCCTGTACACAATATCTCTGTGCTGATGGCCTGTATTGATAAGCTTGGTTACATAGGTTGTATTGTTATTGACCATGATATTCCAAATGTAAACAGTGGTTCTCATTCACCTTCATTGACAATCTGTAGCATCAGCCTTATGGGGACAAGGTGCCCTTTATTATTATTCATTCCCAAATAATTCACTGTTTACTCCTATACATCATGGATACTGTAGCTTTATCAGATAATACTAATTACACAGACAGCACTTACTGTAAACTCTTGCACTCTAGGCTAATCCACCCAACATGATACTTGGCCTGTGGGCAAAGATTTCCTACCTGTCATTCTCAGGCAGGGGTAACTCAGACACAGCAGATAAGAGAGGCCTTATCTCACTGAAAGTCAATGGTTCCTTAGTGATAAAGTCTGTCCTATGTAGGGCCCAGACCATTTTAGGGTCTTACCAGGTGCAAGAGAGGATCCAAGAGGGCCCCAAGGTTGCAAACCTTGAGTGACCAGAAGAGGCTGAATCTCATCAATAATTGGTGTCCCAAATCCCTTTAAGTTGCATGGTCTGCCCACCACCATTACTTTTCTTGTCTGGATTCAGTTTTACTTGGTTCACCTGCATCCAATCCCCAACTACAGCCCACCACTGTGAAAGAACTGAAACTGAAGAGCCTCGGTCAGATGAGGAAGAGGTAGAGCTGGGTGTCATCAGCAGGGATCCTGGTTTTCCCCGATTAAAAAAACTGCATGTTCTTTGATACCCCCCCCCATCTGCAATTGAAATGAAATACCACTCTGTGTGTGGGGGGAGGAGTGGGGGGAGCACAATGTTTTATTGTTATATTTACAATTTTAAAGCAATTTGGAAGCCTACCAGTGCCTCAGTCACTGTAGTAAAATAAATACTAAGTAACTATATATTTTAGTATTTAATTTGGGGTTTTTTTACCATGGAATATCAGAACTCCCCCTGCCCCCTTAGCTTACCAGGATGCAACTCTGCTGGAGGGGGCCCCCATCTGTCAGACCTACTGAGCCAGGTTCCCAGATCCGTAGCCCCCAACCCCCCCCCCCCCCCCCAGCAGCAGCACCCAAGCCCCAACTGCTGCCTGCAGAAGGCGATGGCTGCTGTGGCCCAAGCGTGGAGCTTGGCTCCCCCTCTCCTGTGAGTGACATGGCTGGAGTGGAGCCCATGGGAGGGGGGAGGGGGGCAGCGGGCTTGGGCGGCAGGGAACTGACTCCCTACTACTGCATGTATTTCTGAGGTGATAGAGGGGCACGTGCCCTCCCAGATCTATGTGTGGGGTGGGAGCGGGGGCAGGTGCAGGCTGCCTGCTGCAGGGTTGGGTTCCTTGCCCTTCTGCACTCCTTCCCTGGGGCACCCGTGACCCAGCAGGTGGGACCTGGCACGGCAGAGAAGAGTGGGGCCATGCAGAGAAGCTCATTGCCACTGCACATCCCTTGCTGCCTGAGTGACACATCCCCTTCCCATCCTGCAGCAGCAAGGGGCACAACCCTGCACTGCCATCCCTGCTGCTGCCAGGTGGACAGAGGGCACATTGCCAGGGCAGCATGGGGCTTACAGTGGCAAGGACCTTCTGTGCACAGCCCTTTGCCCTGCCATGCTGGGTCTCACCCACTGGGCTGTGGAGGCCCCAGGGAGAGGCAGCAGGGCAGGAAGCCCTAGCTCACAGCAGGCAGCCAGCACCTGTTCCCACCCCACTCAGATCTGAGGGGCATGTGCCCCCCTGCCCCTCCAGGAGTACATGCGGCAACGGGGAGCCAGCTCCACTCCTGAGCCTCCCACAGCCCTATCCTGCTCCCCACTGAGGCCCTGCAGCCATGCACCACCCAGCTGGGCAGCAGCCCCACCCACAGCCCTGCCCAACACCCTCCCTTCCTCCCCTGTTGGGACTCAATCCCCATCACCCCTGCCAGACTTACCAACCCAAGCTGCTTTCCGGGGTGCCTAGAGGCCACGTGCATCCAGATGCACATGATGCCCCCCTGCCTGACTACCCTCCTCCTACTTCCTCTCAGCTCCTTGCAGGCTGTAACTAGCCTGCAGAGAGCTCGCTGCAAAAGAGCAAAGTCCATGGGTTTCTCTGTTAAAATGAAAAAACCCAATTTTTTCTTGGGTAAAGGTGAAAATCTGCAGTTTTTTCCATTTTTCTGTGAGAAACAAAAAACTTGGATCCCTGGTCATCAGCATGCTGATGTCACCTCACTCCAGATCTCTCCACAGTCTTGCTCAGCAACTTCATATGCACGTTTGGATAGGAAGGGCAAAAAGATGGAGCTCTGAGTGACCCCATGGGCATGGTCCTGAAGGGATGATGAGTACTTGCCCTCTGGTACACCACTCTCTGGGACCTCCCAGGTAGGAAAGAGTGGAACCAATGTAGTAGTCGTCTGAATGATCAGGTAATGTAAACACTTTATTAACACTTCATGATAAGCCATCCAACGCTACTAAAAGGTCTAGCAAGATGATCAGGGCACAATTACCACAGTCAATCTCATGACAAAGATCATTGACCAAGGCCACCGGTGCAGTCTCTGTGTTATATTCAGGATGAAAGCCATACTGACAAGGGTGCAGATATCTGATGGCATCCAGATGCACCTGGAACTTATGGGCAACCACATTCAATGACCTTCCTTAGAAAGGGGAGGTTGGCAACCAGGGTAAAAACTGGGAGTCAACATCAAACAATTTAGGTCTGGCATCCTGCCCTCCCAAAGGATAGTGTTGACAACCCCTGCCAGCAGTGGTCCCAGACTCCTGGCTGGCTTTTTACAAATCAGAACAGACACGGGTCCAGTTCAGAACTGGTTGGCCTTACCCTCCACTTCCCCAAAGCACATCCTCTGCATCAGTGGATCAGTAGAGACAGTACTGGAAATCTCAGCATTTCTGACATCATGTTGTCTAACCCTCTTTTAAACCAAGTTAGAACACACAATGGTATAAATACACAACTGTATTTATAAACTGTCATTCATCATTATCACCATTGGAAAATCACAGGTTTATTTTCTAGGGAAGGCCGCCAGATAGGGACTCTTCTATGTGGAAGGATTTTTTTTTCTAGGCACATGTGTTTAGAAACTGTTTTTAAATTGCAAGCTTAATTCTGCAGAATTTGTGATCCAGAACCTTTCTCCTCTTACCCTCTCATGCTGTGAAAAAAATTCCTAATACACCTTTAAGTGCAATCACTGGAGGTTCAAAATGCCCTTCATCACAAGGACACACTGCTGAGACATATTATTTATTGAAAAACAACTTTGAGGTTCAGGAGACTGCGGTTTTATAGTGAGAATCACAAACCTTGCCCAGGTACAGCACAGTTCATAGAGACTCCAAACAGCTCAGTAGTTATTGCTTCCCATGGTACTATTCGTGAACAGGATGCAATAGATAAATTTTGCCTAATGTGACCAGTGGCAAAACTCATGCTATCACTGTGTAATGTTTTCATGTTAACCCAGTGGCCTTAGAGAGCTGTCCATGTGCACCTTGCATGTACAGTTTAGATATGGCACAGCATCCGAGGCTTACCAAGCAGGGACCACCCTTTACCTACACTCACAGCAATAACCTGGGGTTTACAAAAAAATCCAGATGCAGACACTAATGTGGCAGTCCCACAGCTGCTAATATTTTAAGTGGGGCTGGTTTCTTTGGGAAGGGACAATGGGAATAGGCAGGCAGGAAGGAAGTGGGGTCAGAAATGGTCCACAACCTCAAAAACCTGAAACATCACTCTCTGCTTGGCTGATCCTCATAATAGCAGCAGCGTAGACCTACAGATCCTATGGTCTGCAGCATTCTGGAGAATTTGTGAGAACAAGGGTTGACAAATGCATCTGACTCTTCCCATTATTGTTGCCATTCATAAATCCCAGGCACAACACTGATGTCAGTTCCCTTCCATAATGTGCAAAACTTTCTGCGTTATTTGCATGTCATTGGCAGGTATGGGATGCTCAGTCAAGGGAGTTGGTACTTGTGCTCCAGCTCTAGCACTGTAAAACCCAGAGTGATGACTCCAGGACTAGAAAAAGCTTCTTAGTATCAAGGTTAGTTAGTGTTTTTTTTATGGAAAAAGTTTAGTTTAGGGCTTTAGAGGGATCCTGACTGAACTCCTTGCAAAGGTGTTGCACTGCACAAGGATTCCTTGGCCTTGTGCTTTTCGGGGGAAAATCCTTGGACCTTTTTGGCTGAGAAATCTATTCTTTGTCTTAGGATAAGTGTATGTTTCCCTTTAGTTTTTTGTTATTTTGCTTAAGTCAACTGCACTGCTTCTTACAGCCACGAGATGTGCGCAGTTGAGCCACTTTGACTCAGGTTACTAGCAGTGATGTCAGAGGAATCCAATTGGAGGAGGAAATCAGATGATATCCTGTAACCCAGAGGATGATGCAGCTTTTTCCCTTCCCCCCTTCTTCCCCCCCCCTTCCTCCTTGTTTCCTTCTTGGAGACAAAGAAGGGAAATACAGAGCTTATGTACAGACAAAGCCTTTGTGGAGCTGGTGAGCTTTTCTTACCAGCTGTCTCTCATGCTAAAGCTGCTTAGCCTGGATGTGGAAAGAGCAAGTCGATTCACATTTCAGGGGCCTTTTGTCTCTCCTCTGAGCCTAGCACAAGAGATTTATCTCCTTTTTCTGTGTGTGACCTACGGTTATATTAAGGAGGTTTGTCCGTCTGCTGCTGGGCTGAGTCAGTGAGGGGGGAGCATTACCTACGCACATACGTAAAAGCAGCTTCTGTACCCTAACCCCCAGCACATGCCTTTTGAGCATTTTTTTTTGTTATGCATTTTGAGGGGAGAGAGTGATAGATTTTTGCACTGTTGAATAAAACTGAATTGTCAAAGATGCAAGAAATGCAGACAAGCACTGTGATTTCTGAGATTAATGCACTTTGATTTTGTCCTGTAACACCCCTGCCTCAGTCCTATGGTTACCCATTTTTTGAGGTACATTTTCCAGTGTACCTCATTCTTGCCTGCAGCCCCTGGCTCTGCTGGCCATAGGACTCCTCTCCATAGCTCTGCAGCTGTACCTTATTTCTAATATAAATCTCCTACCACCTCCTAATATTTTTATTAACCTAATTTGCACTACCGGTGCCCAGCCCTCCTGCCATTCAGTCCTGGGTTTGTGCATAGTTCTGCCAAGGTACTTTGTTTTTGCCCTGAAGCACTCTCTTCTTTTTTAACCTTGGGCCCACCTATATCTGTTGCTTGTACTTTCCCAGCACTCCCTTTGTTGAGTCATATAAGGAGTGCTGGGAATAATGTTATATTGTATGTCAATTGAGCAACATAAAACTACAGAATACAATGAGAAACTGATATTCTGCATTCTTGCATATTTCTCTATTCTGTATAGTAATTTTGTAGCATATTTTACTATACCAGAGACAGACTTGCACGTTGTGCACTTTCTTTGTAGTATATGTTCCCATGATACGGCAACTAGCGTAGTCAGTTGAATGACTGAGAGTAAATACCACTTTCATGTCTCCTTCCACAGTTAACTCTGTGTATATGTAAGTGGGATATACAGAGTTATGGTGGTTGTGTGCGAGTCATTTACATTGCCCCTTGATATGTTTGGCCACATTGAGACCACTGCTACTGGATGAACTGCTTCTTGCTGCATTTATTTGTTCTTTGGTTTATCGTTCAGTTGCCACGAGTTGTAATAATGGTTATGTGTATGTATTAGGGCTGTGTGAAATGGCACTGTTCCGTTTCAATAAAACAGTGATGCTGTTTAAATGTTGTTTGGAGTTTTGCCCATAGGCTATAATGGAGAAGCTCAAAACGGCCTCTTTCATCTCATCTGGGAGGTAGATTGGGGCCCACAACCCTGGGAAGGCTGCAGGAGCTGTACCAGTTCTGCCGGGGTTGCAGACCTCAATCTGCCTACCAGATGAGGGAGGGAAGCTGGGTGCTGCCGCCTGGGACTGGCACCAGCATGCTGCCAATCCCAGGCAGCAGCACCCGGCTTCTCTCATCTGTCAGGCAGATTGGAGCCGCAACCCCGGGAGGGCAGCGGGGGTTGTGTGAAGGGGCTCAGTTCCCCTCCCCAGCACTGTGATCCATTGGGCTGGGGAAGGGAACTCAGCTCAGCTGGACTGAGTTCCCTTCCCCGGCCTGATCCTAGTGCTGGGGAGGGGAACTCAGCCAGGCTGCTTTGACACTCGAAACATTTCAAAACTTTTGAAATTTTTTGACTGCCCTGTTTTGTTTCAAGCTGTTTCAAAGCCCTTTGTTTCGTTATGATTTCTCTGTTTCAAGCTCAAAATGAGTCAAAACAATGTCAAAATGAAACAGCCAGTGAAATTTTGCACAGCCCTTGTATGTATACTTAAAATCTCTCTCTCATTGCATGTTGATGTGCTTATAATAGGAAATCAAACACTTTATATGACTGGTTCTCTGAATGATTAATACTGTTCCTGCTATAACTGTGCAAGTCCCTGTCATCTTCTGTAGAGCTGATTCTAAAGCAAATTGAGGAAACTGTAGGCAGGGCCCAAAAGGTTTGAAATTCAGGAGGGTTTAGCTCTAGTTTGTCTCCTTCCTGTCTTGAGAACTAGAGGGGCAAGGAATGGCTGCTGGCTTATACTGCTGTATCAGTTTTCCATTTACCTGTTGGCCTGGCTAACCAGTATTCTCCACTGTGTGCACAAACCCAGGATCGATCAAAACTAAGATTATTTGGTTCCAGTTTTATTTCCAGTTCCATACCTATCCAGGAACGTAATTTAAGGTGGGGAGCAACTGGGGCAGCAGCTTCAAGTGCTCCTTTTCTGTTGAGGGGGGTAGTTGAGCATAAAAGCAACTGGTGCTGCCCTGGTGCCTTGTGTGCTGTATCTGCCCTGGGTGTAAAGCTGCCCCTCTACACCTCTGTACCTTCCTCTTACCTGGAAATGCAAACCCTAGCCTCATCTCCCCTGGCAGAAGCTGTGTTTGTGTAGGAAGCAGCCCTCAGGTTCTACCATAGCAAGATTCCTTGGCACAATAAAAGTAGGCAGTATTTATAGTGTTTCACAAATGCTGGGGTATTTAGAGAGGTGAAGGGGATCAGTGCTAAGATTATTCTGATTTTATGCACTTTCTTAAATGTGCTAGACCTTTTACTGAATGAAATATTAACCTGGCCTTACTCTGAAATGAGAACAAAAGCTGTGGTACAGGAGATGGAAGACAAAGTGAGCTTATGTTAGTTAGGTGCCATAGTTAAGTTATATGGAGGTGGTTAGTTGGACTGTATTAGTGATTTTTAAATGTTTTTATGAATAATATTTAGCATCTCTTTTTCTTGTCTAAAAAACTTGTTCTTCAAAATGGCATCTTACCTTCTTTGCTATATTGGCATTGAACTGCCATGGGTTAGTGTTTT
The DNA here is from genome assembly GCA_030014935.1 of Caiman crocodilus. Classification (NCBI taxonomy): domain Eukaryota; kingdom Metazoa; phylum Chordata; order Crocodylia; family Alligatoridae; genus Caiman; species Caiman crocodilus. The sequence continues at coordinate 2,870,582 of JAGPOW010003447.1, read as the reverse complement.
CCTGGTTTCTTCTTTTACAGCAGCAGAGGGTGCACTTGCACCATAACATAGCTTTCTTTCCTCCCCCTCCTCTGCTTTCAGCCATTTTAGGCAGGGTGTTTTCTTCTTCACAGTGTCCATTTTATGTGTATGACGCAGAGGGAAAAATGTTGAGCAAGGGAGGAGTCTGCAGGGTGAGTGAGACGAGCCGAGACAGAGCTGCTGCTGGAGCTCTCAGACTGCTACTCTGCTGCTAGTGATTGTGCACAGTTCACAGTTGTGCCAGGAAAGCCACAGGTCTGAGTGCCAGAGCAGGAGGCTGTTCCCAGTCAGGGTGACACTGTGAGGAAAGTGGGAGCCCTGTGTACAGGGAGCCTGAAGTGAGGAATCTCTCATCTGTCCAATTGTTATGCTCCAGCCCAAGTCTGAATTCGTTGCCCGGTATGCGTGAGCCAATATACGAATACCAGTTGGAAGTTTGAAAGAAAAAAAAAAGCTTTTAT
>JAGPOW010003447.1:2832054-2861156 GCA_030014935.1 Caiman crocodilus | reverse complement strand
ACACACACACACACTTCAATTGCACACAATGCTTTATTGATATATTTACAATTTTTAAGCAGTTTGAAGCCTGCCAGTGCCTCATTCATTATAATAACATAAATTCTAAATACCTAAATATTTTGGCATTCAATTTTGGGTTTTCATCATGGAAAATCACAGCCCCCCCGCCAGCCCCCAATGCCACTCTGTGGTTCTAAAGAGCCTTGATATGCCCATGCCTTGCCCCTGCCACTACCCCTCACTCCCAAGCCACAGCCCCTCCAGATCTCCCAGTGCCCCTCATTCCTGACCCACAGCCCCCTGGCACTTCTGGTGCCCCTCCTTTTGACCTGCCGCCCCTGGGCCCTGCTGGTTCTCATCACTCCCAATCCAGAACCCCCTGATCCTGCCAGTGCCCTTCACTCCTGACCATCTGCCCTCTGCCCCAGCCCCCCAGTGTATGAGGAAGAGGGTGGGTGGGGAAGGGGGGATGTGGGCATAGGCACAGTTGATGCAGGGGGGGCATGTGCCCCCCAGATTTCTGTGCCCACAGTGGGGCACAGGGCTACAGCCCAACTGGACCAGTTCTGGGCAGAAGCCTCCTCCACTGCCCAAGTGGGCAGGACTCAGTGAAGGAGGAAATGCCATGCTGCCATAGTCGCCAAGGCAAGGCTCCCCCCAACCACCCAGCAGCAGTGGGGGCACAACTCCATGCTGCTTGCCATTCTCACCTTGGTGGTCATGGTGACACGGCACTTCCTGCTGTACTAGATCTTTCCCACTGGGCAGCAGAGGTAGCTTCTGCCTGGAGCTGGTTCAGCTTGGCTGCAGCCCTGTGCCTCACTGTGTGCACAGAAATCTGGGGTAGGAAATGTGGGGTGCCCCTCTGCCTCTTCCATGCATCTCCTGTGCACTCCCTGCTGCATCACTTTTGGCCCTCCCACTCCTAGACTTACCGGGAGAGTGCTACGGGAGCTGCTCTCCACTGCTGACTGACTGCCACATGCATGTGCACACATGCATGTAGTGCCCTCTGTCTCCTGCTCCTCCCAGCCCCAGGCAGCTGTTTGGAAGCTGAAACTCTGCCAGCCTGCAAGGGGAAACTCGTTTCCTGGGTTTTCTTCTTTAAAGGAGAAAATCCCCTTTAAAGGGTGTTTTTAGAAAATTTTCTCCTATAAAGGAAAATCCATTTTTTTCTCCTTTAGAAGAGGAAATCCACATTTTTCCTCAGCAAACAGAAAACCCAGATCCCTGATGATGAGATTAGGTCCTCTCTTCCAGTATCTATCAGGACAGTTGGTCCCAAGGATTTACTTGTGCTTCTTTTTGGATCCTGCCAGCAATATTCCTTGGCTCCTTCCGTATGCCTTATGAGGAGATCAAGAATGTGATCCTGGAAGTGAATGAGGCTGTATTGACTGAGTCCATGGTGCAGGTGAGTGACTCCTGTGGTAGGTGTTGTTGAATAATTATCTCCTGTATCTGCTGGATTGAGGTCTTTATGGAGAAATTAGCTGATATAATAGCTATCTTTCCTAAGAACATTGGCTCTTTCTTAGCTTCATCACTTGGGTAGGAAACCCCCCCACCTCATTTCCATGGATTTTAGAAGTTTCAGTGCCCAGATACTGGCTTCCTGAGTTGAAACACTGGATGTATGGCTGAGAGAGCTGCCTTTGCTCCAAGTCGCAAATGACTCTGATTTAAATGATTCATTGACTCTCTTGTTTCTCCCTCAGAACCTGATTAAGCAGATGCCAGAGGCTGAGCAGTTGAAGATGCTATCAGAGCTAAAGGATGAGTACAGTGACCTGGCTGAATCTGAGCAGTTTGGTGTTGTGGTGAGTGCCTTGCCATTTCAGTAAGGGAGCGCATCACTGTGTCTCTTCTGAAAGGATATCATTTTACAGCTGTTGCTATGTACAGTATCGGATGTCTCCCCATCAGTCCAGCAATGTGTGATGTTTTGTCCCCTTCCCTTCTGATCAGGTTTTTCTCCTACCAGACATGTCCTGTTTTCATAGCATTACTTTTGCATATTCCTATCTAGGAGCTGTGTATTGTACCCATTGCCTGAAACAACGTTGGGACAGTTAATCATTGGAGGTTTGGCACATGCTGAACCTCACATTCCTCCTAACATGCAGAGTGGGTCAAACTTGTTACCTCTGCTACTCTGTGATTTTTCAGGCAGTGATTTTGGTTTCCCCAAATTCCTGCTTCATTTGCAGTTGGTTAGTGTTAACTTTTTTTCAGAAAGTTTGGTACTTTTTTGCTGTTTAAAATATCCTTTGGCATCCCCATGACCTCCTGGATCACCGGTCAGAGATTAACTTAAATTGGGTATCTCATGCCAAATTTACTGTGCCATTCTTACCAGCTTGTCTGAAAGGCACTCTTTTTGGACTGCTTTGCCTATGGTGGCTTTATTCTCTTGGTTTGAGATGAGCTGAAAGTCACCCTGTTGAAGGAAACTGTCATTTTAATCCATAATATGGAAGAACCTGGAACTATGTTTCTGACTCCTTAAAGGCTATTAAAAAAACCCCCCACCTAATTTCCATGGATTTTAGGGGTTTCAGTGCCCAGATACTGGCCTCCTGAGTTCAAACACTGGCAGCTTTCTGTGAGTTATTGAGAGAGAGTCTTCACTTCAGGGGACCGATATATAAATTTATTCTTTTTAAGGTGATTTAAGGATGCCAAGATTGCTGTTTCCTTTCCAGGGTATTCTCAAATTTCCTATAGGCAAATCTTGTTCTGCATCCCGGAATTTGGTGCAGTTTTTGTCTCTTTTGTAGGATTGTGCTCCAGAGTCTGTTCTTTCCCTTAAAAAAAAAAAAAAAAAAAAAAGTTTATAGCCCTTAGGTAGAAAAGTTCCAGTAGTACAAACAGAGTCTAAACTGATGAGGTGTCATCTGTTTATGTTTCAAAGAGTCAAAAAGTAGTACTTTAAAAGAGTTGACCTACCTCACTTACGTTGGGGCACTGACATCTGTACAATTTCTCAGCTTTGTAATTTGATCCATTCCCAGGATATTCTGAAATTTACTATATTGATGCCCAGGCATTTTCTTTTCCATCAAAACCCTGTCTTGCTGGGAGACTAGCACAAGGAGAACTGTACTAGATGATGGTGCATTTTACTTAAAGGATCCAGGCAGGTAGGAAGACTTGGGAAACCAAAGAGTAGGGGTCTGAAGAGCAAAAGAAGACATGCATGTAAGCTGGAGAACATCACCTGAGTCTTGGGGAATTGGGAAGAAAAGCTGATGAAACCATCAACAGGCTCCCTTTTCTGAGGCATTTCTGGAGAAGATGAGATTCTAAATTGGATTATACTGGATGGTGTCTGTCACAGGGGAAGAAGTCCCAAGGGAACTCCGGAGTGCCCCAGAAGGAGCCATGGAGGTAGAAGCGGGCGGCAAAGTGAAAAGAAAAGAAAAAAAATGTTAGTTACTTACCGTAGGAGCCATGGGATCACTGGAGAAGCCTGCGCGCAGCCAGGGCGAAGACTCAAATCACCTGCGGACGGCGGGTAATGTCAGTGGAGACTGACAGCTGACGGGGATAAAAGGGACGGCCGCAGCCGGGAACAGGAGAGACACGTGGCTGCCAGGAGTAGGCCGCACTAGAGGCGGCTGGAGGCGTGGAACACCAGAGCTGACTGCCAGCATGTGCCCCGGGCAAGGGGAGAGCCCGGAGGGCACGGGGCCTAGGGACCAATGGTCGGCATGCCAGCCCGGGGAGAAGAAGAGCCCGGAGAGAGACGGGCACCGGAGGATGGCACGGTTGTGATGGGTGAGCCGGGGAAAAGCAGGGAGCGAGCCGCGGATGCGAGGAGGGACCCGCGGCCCAGAGAAGACCCGGAAAGAGGACTGCGGCCAGAAGCAGATCCGGGTGGGAGAGGGAAGCCCTGGGGCGACCCAGAGAGGGGACGTCCAGACCGGGTGGACCCAGAGAGAGGGGTCCACAGCGGGGAGAACCCGGAGAGGGTGCCGCTCCCAGGGGGGCGAGACAAGGAGTGGTGGGTAGTCAGCCCGGAGAGTGAGGGCTAGCAAGCTGTGTCGCGGGTAGCAGCTGGATTGAGGGGCCAAGACCCTGTCAGGTGACTAGCGGTGTTTAAGCCTAGTAGGATTCCTTTGTTTGTGTTACCCCGGGTTAGAAGGGGCTGTGGTACGGGGTAGATAGAGTAAGGAAAGCATTCATCGGTGGCAGGCCAGAGAGAACAACAACGGGAGCATCAAGAACCACTGGGCATGGTAAGCGCGAGGTCTGAGGGGTGGAGGAACCTCGCAGAAGACCTCGACTGCAGGTAGCTGAAGAGGGCATCTGCCAGTACGGAAGCCCCACCCATTGGAAGACCGAAGTCGTGGTAGGAAAGAACGGGGCAGACCCCGGCACGGAGAGAGACCTGCTCTAAGGCTACCTGCAACAGCCAGCCGGATATCTGCAAACCCTCGGGGCAAGGAAGCCAGGGGCAAGATGTTCGACACCCGGCGGCTACAGTGTCAAATGTGCCAAGTTGAGGTGCCAAGAGTACAATAGTAAAAAAATAAATAAATAAATAAAAAGAAATAAAAAAGTGAACACATTTTACATGAATTTGTGTTCAAAACACTGGGCCGTAGCTGAATATTTTGAGGGATAGGAAAATGAGAACTTTCCTTGTAAAGTTATTTTTTGCCCATAGTACTTAAGGCCCCTCCCACACTTTACACTTAAAATATGATTAACCAGTTAATCGTGTCTTAAGTCACAACCTACCACACATTAAAGCAATTAATGGTATCATAAAACAAGGAATAAGCAACAAAGTTATTCAACAAAAAAAGTGTAATAACTTTGTAGCTGGTTCCTAATATGCCCTTAATTGAACATGTTGCTAGATGTACCCCATAGGGTAACCCCATCAGCTGCAGGCCCCCAGCCTCAGGAACTGCTGGTGCACCCTCACAACTGTGAATGCAAATCAGCAAGCTGCTGATGAGGCTTCCAGCCACAGGAGCTTGCTACTTGTTGGTGCAGGGGTAGCCCAGGATCATGAACCTGGACACCCCATGCACCAGCAATAAGGCATGAAGGGATCTGATGCTCAATCCCACAATCATGCCTTCCGCCATTCATGTGGAGGAAGCATGATTGTGTGGATTGTGCATCAGATCCCATCTTACCTTTACCTGCACATCTGACAGGGGCCTCACATAATAAGAAGTCTTAATTTATTACAGGAAATATGTGCATTATGTGTTTTCCTCTTGTCATGGTTAATCTTGATTTGTTAAATCTGGGTCGAAAAGGGATTTCTCTCAACATCAGATTGGTTTGCACTGGTAGTGATGGGGTTAGTGGTCCCATGGGGTACAATGGTCCATGCCTTAGGATCATCTGGGTATATTTTACCTAATCAGTTCCTTACAGTTGCAGGATCCCAAGACCCTAGTGGTGCCCATGTCTGTCTCTCACTTCCTGTGGCACACTGTAGGTTCTTTTTTTAACCCAGGGGCTTAGTGGCAGTGATGTGTAAGAACGGATGTTTCCGTGGAGCTTTTTGAACAAATCATTGCCTACAAACATGGGCAGGACTCAGTAGACCAGGTAGCTCTTTTAGTCTTGCATTCCTAAATTAATGTTGCCTTTGAAGTGAAAGGTTGCCACTGCAACTTTTGGTCCCATTGTGCTGCAAAATACACAAAGTCCTGCCGATAGATGAAAGGTCTAATATCCCAGTAGTTATCTTTCAGTCTGAGTCAGAGTTCCAGCTCAGACAGCCTAGTTAATAGTTTTAAGGAGATCATCACAAGGGGTACAAGGTCCACTGTCAGACAGTTTCTTCAGATAAATATTAGTGCTAGGGTTAAAATAATGAAACGCCTATTAGGAACAGAGATCAGTAAATGATCCCTCCCCTTCCTTGTTTCAAAGCCAGGTCATTGGCTTGGCTGCTACTGAATCTGGCTTCCGCGCAAGGGCAGGCTATTGCAGTTCTCAGGGACATGGTTGCAGTTTCCCTTACTGTCCCTTTTCTCTTGTCTTGCTTTCTGTATGATACAGAGCAGCAAGAACTAGATTACATAATTCTAATAATTATTTTAGGGGCCCATTCCATGTGGTATATTTGGGCATTCTTGCACTGCTGAAAGACCCGCCTAAACTCTGACCAAAACCTTCAGAAGGAAACTGGATATTGCATTCTGACTTAAGTGCATTGGAACTTTAGAAAATATTCAGCCATGGGAGGGACATTACATTCGTAACAAGAAATAGTGCTGCAAAAAAGTGAGTATACCCCTGTTCAAATGGTGTGTTGTAGAAAAAACACAGTGGTCCCATGTCAAGAAGTTAACTCTTTTCAACAACAGCTTCTTAACAATGCAGTAATTTGTAGCATCACACGTAACATCTGCAGTTACATTTAGTGCCACAGGTTGTAGTTCAGTCCTCCAGCATTCCAGGAGACTGTTCTTTGTCCCCTTCATCCTAGTTCCAAGGACCAAGTCTAACATCAAACTCTACTGCCCCTGGAAGGTAGAGCTTGGCTTTGTCTTATTTTGCTCAGTCCTGTCTTCCTTTATGAAAAGGATAAAATCCTTCCTGCTCAAAAAAATATGGCAAGAATATACCTCCCAAATCCTCCTGCCGCATGAAAAGTATCTGTTCCTGAGTAGTCAATATCTCTGGCATTATCCACCAGCCAAGGAAGAGCATGGAGCAGGAACTTCTGGGTGGTTGAGTTCATGTCCAGGCCCTTCAAAAAAAAAAAAAAAAGAAAGAAAAAAAAAGTTGGCTCTTAACTTTTACAAGTGGTAAATGGTATGGCCAGAGCAAAGGGTAGACTTTTCAGCACTTCTCCTGAAATGGAGGGAGTGTCAGAGTCCTGCTGGGTGGTGTGACCAGGAAGTCCCTGTGTTCTTAGTGCAGTGACTTGATGCTGTCATTTGGAAAGGCCATGGCTGAAATGAAAGGAAAACTACAGCTCCCTTCTGAAGCAGAGCCAGTATCAGAATTTTCCCCCTTTGCTGACCTCCATTGATATGATGAAGTGGGTGAATCGTGGTGCCAGCACCTACTGGATAATCAAAGATATTTTCTGCATTGCTTCGCCCACCAGGGACCTGCCTATACTAAACTTGTAGGCAAACCAAAGACTGCATGGCAAGGGCCTTGGTTGTGTTTGCACAGTTGTACATGGCACTGTGCACCAACATGCACAGGAGCTGAAGAGACTTTCTGAAAAAACAGTGGCAGGCCTTGTTTCTGTGCCAGGAGGAGTATGGCATGCACTAGATCTGGCAGCATTGTTGGATTGTGACCCACACAGTGTGCCAGCAGCAGGAATCTGTTGATGGCTAGAAATGAAATTGATGAGCCTTTGTCAGTGGAAACTGACTGTGTGTACTGTGGCTCTGTATTGCCAGCTTTGCGGGACGGGGGGAATCCCTGGTGGATGTGGTTACCTAGGCAGCCAGTTCTTGGCTGCCCATGGGAACCTCTGTAGATGGGGGCAAGAGGTCGCAAAGCACAATGGGAACACTGCACGCTTGCTCCATGGCTGTGGAACATTAACAGTAAAAGCTCTTGCCATGCCCTGCAGTGCTCTGGACAACTACACTTGTGAATGGCTGTACATCTATTTCATACTGTGTTTTAGTGACACTGAAAATTTACTGGACATTCTTAGCATTTCAAATGTCTGCCTGCAAATTCAGGACACTTGACTCAATGTCTAAGGAGACCCCTTCTAGTCCTATATTCCTCGAAGTGTGGTCAGGTGTGACCTATTCCTGCCATTTTAGAGAGTTTATTTTTTGTTGAAATCTGAGGATTATTCTTTTAATTGCTAAGGTACATATAGTGCCTATAATACACATTCGTTGATTCATAGAAGTAGGGTCGGAAGGGACCTTGTAGATCATCAAGTCCAACCCCTTGCCCTGGGCAGGAGAGAAAACCAGGCTCAAATGACCCCAGCCAGGTAAACATCAAGCCTCCTCTTAAAGACCCCCAGGGCAGAAGCCATCACCACTTCCCTTGGAAGTTGGTTCCAGACCTAGCCGTCCTGACTGTGAAGTAGTGCCTTCAGATGTCTAGTCTAAACCTACTCTCTAACAATTTGTGGCCGTTATTCCTTGTTGCCCTGGGGGGCACTAGGGGGAACAGGGTCTCTCCCAAACCCTGCTGGTGCCCCCTGGTGAGTTTATAGATGGCCATCAGGTCCCCCCTCAGCCTTCTCTTACGAAGACTGAACAGGTTAAGGTCCCGTAGCCTCTCTTCATAGGGTCTGCCCTGCTGTCCTCGGATCATGCAGGTAGCCCTCCTCTGGACCCTCTCAATGCTGTCCACATCCCTCCTGAAGTGCAGCACCCAGAACTGAACACAGTACTCCAGCTGCAGCCTGACCAGTGTCGCAAGGGGGAGGATCACCTCCTTGGCCCTGCTTGAGATGCATCTGTGGATGCACGACAAGATATGGTTAGCCCTACTGACCGTGACATCGTATTATCGGCCCATGTTCATCTTGGAGTCAGTAATGACTCCAAGATCTCTTTCTGCCACCGTGCTCTCAAGAAGGGAGTTTCCCAGCTTATAAGTGTGCTGCTGGTTCCCACTGCTGAAGTGCAGCATCCTGGACTTGTCAGTATTGAAACCCATCCTATTTTTGTTAACTCACCCCTGTAACCTGTCCAGGTTCTGCTGTAATCTGTCCTTCCCTACTAGCTTGCCCACCTCACCCCAAATCTTGGTATCATCAGCAAATTTAAACAGGCTGCTTTTTACCCTATTGTCCAAGTCACTAATAAAGAAATTGAATAGTGCGGGCCCAAGGACCAAGCCCTGGGGAACTCCACTGCCCACGTCCCTCCAGGTTTAAAAAGTCCCGTCTACCACTACCTTCTGAATACAACCCTTCCGCCAATTTGCAATCCATCTGACTGTGTAGGCATCAATGCCACAGTCACCTAGTTTTTTGGTGAGAATGTGGTGGGAGACAGTATCAGAGGCCTTGCTCAAGTCCAAAAAGACTACATCCACTGCGACACCTGCATCCAGTGTTTTTGTGACCTGATCGTAGAAGGCAATCAGGTTGGTCTGGCAAGACCTGCCCCTAATAAAACAGTGCTGGTTGCCCTTGAGCATCATCTCTGCTGCTGGCCCATCACAGATGTGCTCCTTGATGATCTTCTCAAAGAGTTTCCCCAAGATTGAAGTAAGACTAATGAGCCTGTAGTTGCCCAGGTCCTCCCTCTTCCCTTTTTTGAAAATGGGGACCATGTTGGCTTTCTTCCAGTCATCTGCACTTGGCCAGAGCACCACGAGCCATGCCAGGGGCCCCGCAATAACCCCTGCCAACTCGCGGAACACCCTGGGGTAGAGAGCATCTAGACTTTCTGATTTGAACATGTCCAGCCCTTCCAGAAGCTTTCTAACCTGGTCCTTAGTGGATGGTAATTGTGTTAGTACTTGCCCTTTGGTGAAGCTGTATCTTAAAAGTTTTTTATCTTTATACCAGAAGTCTCCGTGTATAGAACTTAGTGGCTGAGGTTTGAACTTTAACCTTTCCAAGTATGTGGATGATCTGTTGACTCAATTCATGACCAAGATAGTGAGTTTCTTTCCTGGTCAATTCAGTGTTCTCAATCCAGATTTCATGTCCATGATGGGAGGCAGGCCTTTCTATCTGTCTATTTAAACACTTCTGAGTTATTTGTCTGCACATTTCTGTTGCTTTTAATATTTCGGACCCTAATTCAGAAAAGAAAGTCCTCAAATGTGCATTTAATTTGCTTGAGATCTTTGAGGCTACATAAAGAAGTTGCTTTAGTGTTTTCTTTAAATGGAAGTTTTCAGTGGAAAATCCATGAAATAGCATATTATTACAAGTTGATCTTTTTCCATCCAAAATAACCATAACAATTATATTTGACATACATGCTGGGTCAACCTATAATTGTATTCCCAACAATGTTGACTTCTCATCTTGCAGTATTTTTGTGTATGCAATAAAAATACCAAGTCAAAATTTCTTCTCAGCACAGTTTTTATTTTGTTATTTTCAGTGCATTTAATTGTGTGTCCATTCCTTGGGGTTTTTTTTTTTGCTTCTCCCTTGATTTTGAAACAGCAATAATAGCAGTTCAAGAATATTATCTGTAGTTATTAAATTATATTTGGGGAAAACTTGATGTGTTTTTCCCCTTAAAATTGAACCTGAAAGTGTGGGTTTAACACATATGTTGGATCAACTTGTAATTGGAATATGGTAGTCTGTTTGCCAGTAGTGGAAGTTCTCTACATCTGTCCTCTCTTCAGGTTTTTACTTGATTTGTCTATCTTTCTTCCTACTTTTGTAGGTTTTGGATTTGACTTGTACTTTTATGGTTTTGGATTAGATCAGGGATGCTCAACCTCCAGCCCACTGGCCAAATGCAGGCCACAGAACCATGGTAACCATAGCTCCCCATGGGTAGGGAAATTTGGCAGTGGGGTGGGGGCAGTGACAGTTAATATGACCCCACTCCCCCACTGCCAAATTCCCAAACCCTGCAGTGGGTTGGAACCAGGTCATGCCCCTTTCTCCCCCTGACCCATGGGGCTGGATCATGCCCTTTCTCCCACAGGGACAGGCTGCCCCTAATCCTCCAGGCAGCCAGATAGGGCCCAGTACGCCCACCCCAGGCACTGGATCGGGACCATCAACAAGATCTGGCCTGCGTTATCTGGCCTGCTGAAGAAAAAGGTTGAATACCACTGGATTAAATAATTGGCTATGCAGAATGGAACTGGGCATGTTCCCAGCTTCACTTACAACAGTCAGATGGGGTCACCAGCTTCAGTTACAACAGTTAGATGTTATCTAATGTTTGATTGTATGTATGTATGTATGTGTGCATTCAGTGGTTAACTGCTCTTAAATGATTCTGGGACTTGGAAGGTGATACTGCAAAGGGCCATAATCAGTGATAAGTAGTCCTCCTACCTGCCTCCCTATTTTCTCAAATCATCTTGGTTTCCTTTCCCCTTGTGTATGACACTGTTCCTGTCCTTTTCCCTTCTCAGATTAGCTCAGTTTCCCGGCTGCGGCCCCGCCTCAATGCCATCCTCTTCAAGCTGCAATTTAATGAACAGGTGGAGAACATCAAACCTGAGATTGTCTCAGTAACAGCAGCCTGTGAGGAAGTACGCAAGAGCCAGAGCTTCTCCCAGCTACTGGAGCTCATCCTACTGTTGGGCAACTACATGAATGCAGGCTCTAGGAATGGTGGTGCTTTTGGCTTCAACATTAGTTTCCTCTGCAAGGTGAGTGCCTTCCATAGGCAGGATAAGGAATTGCTCCTTCTGTCTATTCCCAGTGAAGCCTTCATTCACTTTCATGTGGAACTGCAAACCACGGTTGGCTAGTTTGAAGTGCTCTCTGTTACCCTCTTCTTATGGTCAGTTTTTTCATTTCCAGCTACGAGACACAAAGTCCAGTGATCAGAAGTTGACACTGCTGCACTTCCTGGCTGAGCAGTGTGAGCAATTATATTCTGAAGTGCTGAAGTTTACTGATGATTTCATCCATGTGGAGAAAGCCAGTAGAGGTATCTTTCACAAGACCATGCACATGTGTGTTGGGGGCGGGGAGAGGAGAGGAGGGAGCAGAGCAAGGTCATAGAAGGCGTGGTCCTTAGTTAGATGGAAAGGTGGATGGCTACATAAGAGTCCTAGTCTCCTTATTTTGTCTAGTGAAGGGTGGTTGGTGGATGTGGCTGAAAGTGATAAACTGGATCTGGATTATTTTAAACAAAGATAGTTCAGTTTGTTTCTTGGCAAGGGGACTTCTGGCTGAGAGACTGTTGCTGAATCTGAAACTAGTTCATAGCAGTTGGCAGATCTATAACATATGGTGGGAGAAAAGCCCCTCTCCATGTGGAGAGAATACTAGGCCGAAACTAGATCATGCTAAATAATATAAATGACAGCTGGAAGGAAGCACCACTGTTGTTTTGTCATGTTATGGAAGGCTGCTTATATTGAGTCACTGTCCAGGGAGAGGGGAAAGAGAAGAAACGGCAGGATGTGGACTGCAGATGTATCCTTCCTGAAAAGAGCAGGAATGAAAGCTTTCAACAGAGTGCCTAAAGTCCTGTCCCCCTCCCAATTCTGCACTCCTTATCCTGCCTCCTAGCTTCTACTTCCTTGGTTCTGATCATGTTTCCTCTTAACCCTCAAACTCTTTTCTGAAACAATAGATTTTTACAACAAGCATATGTCCTTATTCTGAAATGTGACTGGGGAGCCCTATGCTATCTTGGCAAGTCTCCAACTGCTTCAGCTTTGGGATTGCTCTAAATTGTATCAAATTTATCATTTTCCCATAGGGACCATTCTGACCACCAGAGATCACTGGTGTACAGAGGCTGTCTGGTCAACTACCCCATGCCACAGGCTGCAGAGGAAGAGCTGATTCTGTGACCTTGGAGTTTCCTCATATGATGGAGAGAGCTGTATAACCTGATCTTGGCTCCTCTGCTTCATAAAAGTGGTGCAGATTCACCACAATGGGGCCAAAAATCTGGTTTATTTTCCCTTTCTTCTGCCTAGCTGGAGAGAGAAAGGAATGATTCATATGTGGAAACCTAGAGACCTCTTCTGCCAATTGAATGTAGACGATGAGTCAAGTTTTCATAGATTTTTAGGGTTGAAGGGACCTCAGTAGATCATTGAGTGATCTTTGAGTGACCCTGCCCTGGGCAGAAAAGAGTGCTGGGGTCAGATGACCCAGCCAGGTGCTTGTGCAGTCTCCTCTTAAAGACCTTCAGGGTAGGGGAGAACACCATCTCCCTTGGGAACCCATTCTAGATTCTGATCAACCTTACTGTAAAAAAGTTCTTCTTAATGTCTAATCTAAATCTGCGCTCTGTCAGTTTTTGGCTGTTTTTGCTAGTTACCCCAAGGGGTGCTCCAGTAAACAGTATCTCCTATTCCTTGCCCCCCCACCCCCCAACCACTGCCACCGCCGATGAATTTATAGACGGCCACAAGATCATCTCTCAGCCTTCTGTTGTGGAGGCTGAAGATGTCTAGGTCCCTCAATTTCTTGTAGGGACCTTGCCTGCAGGCTAAAACTGGATGCAGTATTCCAGCTGCTGCCTCACCAATCAATGCTGCATAGGGGGGGAATCTGCTCGTGATTCACCTGCTAACACATGGCAGCGTGCTGTTGGCTTAACCTATCACTTAGTCACATTGAGAACTCACATTCATCTTGGAGTTGACTATGATTTTGAGATCCTTTTCTGCTGCTGTGCTGCTTGGAAAGTCATCCCCCGGTCCGTAAGTGTGTTGATGATTCTTTCTCTCTAGGTGCAGCACTTGACATTTGTCTTTGTTAACTTGCATCTTATTCTTTTCTGCCCACTTTTCCAACCTGTCCAAATCCTCCTGAATCCGTTCCCTGCCCCCCCAGTGTGTTTACTTTGCCCCATAATTTGGTGTCATCCGTCAATGTGGACAGAATGCTCTCCATGCCCTTATCCAAGTCACTGATGAAGATATTGAACAGCACCTGTCCAAGGACCAAACCTTGGGAGACTCCACCATCCACAACTTTCCAGGTTGATACTGATCCGTCCACTACTTTCTGGGTGTGTCCCAAAAGCCAATTTGCCACCCACCTGACCATGTAATCATCTATGACTGCTTAGTTTATTTATAAGAATGGGATGAGACACCAGCCTATAGTTGCTTGGATCCTCCTTCCTCTCTTTCTTGAAACTAGGGACCACACTGGCCCTTTTCTAGTCCTCTGGCATTTGTCCTGAGCACCATGAGTGCTCAAACAGTCATGCCAGTGGTTCTACTATGACACTGGCCAATTCCTTCAGCGCCCTTGGACGAAGATCATCTGGACCTGCTGATTTGAACACGTCCAGCCCTCCAAGTGCCCCTTCACTAGGTTGGCACTAACTGTTGCGGGGCTGATATCCTTGTGCCTGTCTGTAGTCCAAATGGGAGATATGTCCTTATCCATGTTCAGGAATACACAAAAATACTCATTGAAAAGCTTAGCTTTATTCCTCCTATCTCACCAATTGCCCTACTCTGTCCTATGGGTGTCCTATGTTGCCATGCACCTTCTTTTTGCTTCCTGTATACCTTAAAGAAGGACTATATGTTGTTTTCAATTTTTGTTGCCAGCCTGAGTTCCATTGTTGTGTTGGCCTTTCTAACTGACTCCCTGCAAGTACAAGCCTAGTAGGTATATTCCTCTTTGGCTTCCACAGTTTGTATGCATCTTTTTTTGCCCCTAGGCTTTTCTGGATTTCCCTGTTCATCCAAGAGGGTTTCTTGGCCCCTTTACCCCCACCCTTGATGTGCAGTGGGATAGTCCTCTTCTGTGCCCTAATGATCGTTCCCTTAAGAAACGACCACCCTTCCTGTACTCCCAATTCACCAATGCTCTTGTTCCTCAGTACCTCACTTACTGACCTACACTCATTGAAATTGGTCCTTCTGAAATCTTGCACTTTTGCCCTACCAGTTATCTTTCCCACCTTTTGCCAGATAGTGAATTCTAACAATTGCTCGTCACTATCCCCTAGGTTACCCTCTATCTGCAGATCTCCCACTAACTCATCTCCTGTGGCAAATACCTAGTCCAGTAAGGTGTCTCCCGTAGTGGGACTATATACCTGCTGCGTTAGATGAATGAAGGTCCTGTATGCAGATTAAAAATCTCAATGAACAGTCAGATCTAGCTGGTTGCTCCTCTCAGCAGATGTCAGGGTAGTTCAGGTCACCTGTGGCAACCATAACCCTTGAGCATACTGCCTGTGAGAGTTGCCTTGAGAATTCTAGGTCTATCTCTTCCTCCTGGTGTAGCAGTCTATAATAGACTGCCACTACCAAGTCTCTTTCCCCCCGACCCCCTTGTATTTTGACCTGCGGTACTTCAATTTGTTCCCTTTCTGATCCCATCTTGATTATAGAAGACTTGTATTGCTCTTTAACATAGAAAACAACACCTCCCTCCTCCCCTGCCCCCCTCCGTCTTTTCTGCACTCTAGCTCATCTGTACAGCTTATCCCTCAATGCCTACTGCCCAATCATGAGTAGGGTCCCACCACGTTTCAGTTAATCCAACCAGGTCAAAGTCTTTGTTTGCAAGCAGGAATGTGAGTTCCTCTTTCTTGCTCCCCATGCTCCTAACATTAGTATAGAGACATTTTAGTCCCCGATAGGTGCCCTTGGAACCCCCCTGTCCTGATGTCTGTCAGGCCCCTTAGTACTTACATGGACTGTCCCAGTGCATGGTTCATAGTATACTTTGCCTATGTTCTCTTTGTCTTCTGCATCCCCGTCCCCTGAAGAACCAAGTTTAAAGTTTCCTTCTGCCTGAATATATATGCCCTCCAGAAGCAGAACATTCAGACAAGGGTCCCAGCACCAGCCTTTGTCAGCAATGGTGAAAAATCTCTGTACTAGTATAAATTGCCTTAGTTTGAAACTAGGTTAGGCTGAACCAGTGTAAATGGTGCCAGCGCTTAGATGTTGAATAAGTGCTGCTACAGCCCTGATTAAAACCCAGTGCATACATTGAGAGCTGCTAGCCCTATTTTTTGTCTGTGTGTCTTCTTTTTTTCAGTCTCTGCTGAGAATTTACAGAAAAATTTGGATCAGATGAGGAAACAGATTTCAGATGTACAGCGTGATGTTGAGAACTTCCCTGCTGCCACAGATGAGAAGGACAAATTTGTGGAAAAAATGACTATATCCTTTTATTTTTTTAAGAAAAGAGAATTTGTACATAGGCATGTGTGATGATCGTGTGCTGCAAAGCTGTAGAGTTAATATATGGCTAGGTCCTGTGGACAAAGTATCTCTGACCTTGAATTGGGACGAATGTTTGTGTATGGCCAAGAAGAACTGGTGTGCACTTAAATACCCTTTTCCATAGGGAATCTGAGACTCTTTCAGGTATTTGGGCCACTTGCAAAAAAAAAAAAAGTGCTTTACGGGAAGCAGCAGCGCATTGCTTCAACCTGACTCTGTAGCATATGTATAGATTGGGTGCTTCAGCGGGGTATTTTGGCACTTTTAGCTAAAGCTGATTCAATCAGCTGTTCAACGAAAGCACACAAAAGCTCCACTGAAGCACCTGATCTTTACAGATGTCCAGCAGACCAGGTCCAACTAAGGTGCTTCCTCTTCTGGGCATGCACAGAGCTCAGTGTGGGAAAGTACAGAGTTGAAAATAAAGCACTGGGTTTTTTGGAGGGTTTTTTGATGGTAGGGGGAGCGGGGGAGATTTATGTCTGCAAGCAGCCTTAGATGCTATGGACAGAGGAGGTACCAATGTGTTTAGGCCTGGAATTTGACAATATGCCACGGATGGTTGCTTTTTTGCAGTTTCTGTAGAAGTTGGTATTGCAGACACATGCCATAGACAATAGGATTCCTTTTGTACCATACACAGTGACAAAAAATGAAGTTTGCTTCTGAGATAGTATGCTACCAGGTCTGAGGGAGCTAATGCCAGAGGCAGTGGAATCTGAGTGCATTGTAATCTGATGAAACTTTAATACTTGGTATGTGCTTGAGCAGAGATACCCATAAGGCATTAGGGGGACAGAACTGAGATATGAATGCAATGAAATTCAGTGTATCTATATGTAATCAAAGAGACCCCTTGGCACAGTACAGGGTGTTGGGCAGGTTTACAGGTAACCAGACAGGTTCTCAGGGAGCTGTGTGAACACTGAGATGCAGGTGTGTTGACTCTGACTGCATTGTAATGGCTTGGAAAGGAGGGGTGCTGAAGTACTATAGAACCTTATTTTGTAAGGAGATGTCCCTCAGGTATGTGCCATGGAATAATTTAATATGTGAAGTAGGTTATTAGAAGCATGCTAATTTCTAGCTTGGGTCTTAACCTGTACTGAACATTCCCACATAATCCATGCCCTTAATAAAAGGGTTGAAATTTTGTGCCAATCTTCACAAAATGCAGAGGTGAATCTAATTGAACATGTGGATGACTACTGCTGGTGGAGATGGTGATTTCCCTGTGCTGTTACAGGAATCAGATAAACTGGGAAAGAGTGCATTGATGAAACAGATATTTCTGGTGCTTACAGGGACTCTCCCTCGTCCCTGGTGTTTCTATGAAGCAGCTGACTTGTCCTTGACTCTCAGGACTCACAGTTTTGTTAAGGAAGCCCAGGAGCAGTATGACAAGCTGCGAATGATGCATTCAAACATGGAAAACCTCTTTAAGGAACTAGGCCAGTACTTCCTGTTTGACCCCAAGAAAATGTCCATTGAGGAGTTCTTTCTGGATTTGCACAACTTCAGGAACATGTTTCTGGTGAGTATGTTACTCTTTCCTCATTCTCCTTCTTGGCTCAGACTGTTCCTCCAGGGCACCCAGCCTTGGCACTGTCCTTTCTTACCTTATTCCACAAGGAAAGTAACCTCCTTTGTAAATATCCCCACATAGCTCTTTACTTCGTTAGCCACTTCTCAGTTCACTCTGCTTTTTGCAGCAAGCCATGAAGGAGAATCAGAAACGGCGTGAGACAGAAGAAAAGATGCGTCGAGCTAAGCTGGCCAAGGAGAAGGCTGAGAAGGAACGACTGGAAAAGCAGCAGAAGAGGGAGCAACTCATAGACATGAATGCAGGTATTAGAGGGCAAACTGATGATAGTAAAGGATTTCTGGTTTGTGTGTGGAACAGTAACAGTAGCAGGAATCCTAATATACAACTGTTGATAATGCTAGGCTGGGTTCTTGATGGAGACAGATAAAGATTGCAGCACCCAGACAAGTTGTCTGAGCAGAACAAGAAAGAATGGTTCCATCCAAGTGAACTCCTGGACTTGCAGCAGCAGCTCTGGAATATGTGCACAGAATATTAGATCATGATGATGTACTTATTTTGATAGGCAGAATAACTTACTTTACAGTAAGAGGGTAATCCTGATCTGAGGAGTTTTCATCTTAGTGAAATATGGTAAATTTTATGACATGATATCAGTAATGGGGAAAGGCATTCCTGTCTTTTGCTCTGCCTCTTCACTCTCCCTCTTGGAATATCTAGGAGGTAATTGCATAAGAGTCCAAATTTCATATCTTGCTTTCTCTCCCTTTCTAGAGAGATACTTTGATCTTACTCTAATTACATGAAGCAAAGGATTATCTCTCTCCTCCTAGACTCCTAGTCTCCAAACAGTTTCAACTTAAGATCTCCATCATTTCCTTTCAGTTATGAACCTCCTGATTTCTGGGCCTTCTCCAGAACTGTTATGCACATGAAATAAATACCCCAAACTGGAACTAGAACTGCAGGTAGACCCTCAGAAAGACTGCAGTGACGCTTTGTAATAAGAACAAGAGCAATAGGTGCCAAGACCATTGCTTATTACTACCCATTACGCTTGGTTGTCTGAAAATGTTAGTCTTTCAAGCACCAGAAAGGACTTACTGGGCCATGACTTGAGGACCACTGCTTTGGGAATATATTTTAACGTCTGATGTCTTTTGACACAGTCAAAAATGCGTTTGACATCCTTTGCTACAAATGAATTGAGGCCCTCCCTATCTTCGTATTAATATGCTAATGTGAATCTCAAATCCCTTTGATTGTTGTTCCCATCTTCCAGTTTCTTGCCTAGCTGTGTAATACAATAGTTAGGCTAGTATCTTTTAGATCAAAATCTGTCACTTAAAAATGTAATTAGCCATTTGTTCAACCCTTCACTACATTATCCGTTACTCAAAAGTATTAATAGTGATAGAATCATAACATCATGTGAGACCTCAAGGTTCATCTAGTCGGGCCCCTTGTACAGATGCAAGATACACTATTCCTGGACTATCCCAGACAAATGCTTATCTAGCCTTTTCTTGAAGCCTCCAATGCAGGAGATTCCCTAGCTTTCCTGGGCAGCTTGTTCCACTGTCCTATTGTTCTGATAGTTAAGAGGTTCTGAGGTTTAATCTAAATCTGCTTTGCTGCAGTTTAACCCATTGCTTTTATGTGTTACCCAGTGAAGAAGGGATGGTAGCCTTTCTAATACATGACAGCTGCTATCATGTCTAATGACTGGACCTCTTGTGTATATACTGTCATTCCAGGTATGGAACTAAAAAGCCTGCCAGAAGCCCAAGGCACACTTCAATGACTTTGCAGTTATTTGCTATTTACAGCAACCTTATGTTTTCCTCACTTTTAACAAATTTGCTATTTAATCTGGAGACTTTTACTCTGTGCCCAAAGTTGTTAGTTTGCAAAATGAGAGGCTCATGTGAGGCTTTTGTTTGATGCTGCAGCTGGAAATGCATCTCTTCTCTAGGAGTACACTGTGCTGTATCCATAGCAGGAGATTTGTCATTTATAAGCACAATCTGGTCTCTGCTACCAGGCACATTCCTTTGTTACAACATATGGACTAAATTACTGACTCTCTCTGTTGATTTCCTGTCTCTCTTTTCATTTCCTGAAACTTATCCCCTTCTGCTGGCTGTCTGAATATGTATGCAGTGAAATGCCCCACAGGCTCTTGCATTCTTTCCGTTCCTTTGGCTCGGGAAGAAAGACAATGCTGTTGTAGAGCTTATGTTGAAGTGACTCCAAACTCTCATTGCAGTTCCAGTGAGGACAGGAGCTTGTGGGCTTGGAGGTTTCAAAGTGGCCTTCCCCAGAGAAATCTACCATTTTTTGTAAATGCATATTCAGGGACTACCTAGATTAATTGTGTCCCCACTCCTCTTCTGAAAGCGAGACCCCTACTCCAGTGTCTTCCCTGGCTTAGTATTTCATCTGTTTTCAGCCAATTGCTCTATCTATAAAAATATCATTTTTTCTCTTTTTCCTTTTCCTAGTATGCCCTTCTCTGAGATTCTGGGCTGCTTGAGCCTATGAATGTGAGGGGATGCAGTTAGGAGCATCAGGCTGCTCTGTTTTTCTCAAGATACTTTTGGTTCTTTTCCTGGCCATTTGCTTGTGCAGGCTCAGAGAAGCTCTATGTGCTGTTTCCGTATAAGCACGGAGGGTACTGTCTTAGTTCCCATCTGCTACCTTTGCTCTGGAGTTGCAGCATTGCCTGTATGCTGTCCTGGGCAGAGGGAAAGAATTGTAGTACCTGAATGATCGAATTCATCACAGTTGGATCTCCTTTGAGAGATAGGGGGTAGAGGAAATACAATAAGCAAACATACAAGTTCATAATTTTCATCTCTTCCCTAGGCATATTCCAGTTTTGTAGAAGGAGGCTTGTCCAGCAGATTGTGCTGGCAATCGCAGTCAATGCTCAACAGGAACATTTTTTTCACAGGAGCATGTTCTTTTGAATGTGCTTCAGCCATGGCCCCTTTGGATTCTCTTGACTCTTGCAGCTGCAGTGTTTTCTAGGGCTTCTGCTTTTGCCACTCTTTGCCATCTCCTTCCTTTTCCCTTTCTAGCACTGGAAATTGTGACAGGAAGCAAGAAGGGCAGTGCTCAGCCCTCCTTTCTCCGTGGATAGCAAGAGGCATTTGTATGTGCCTTTTTCTTGAGAACCCAGTGGTTCAGCAAATCCTACAGAAAGGACAAGAATTCTAGTACATGTGCTTATGACTCTAGAATTGGAGAACAAGTTAATAACAGAGCTAAATAGTTTGAGTGCCCAACTCAGTGGCTGGGCATGATGTCAGTGTGCTTTTGGAATAGATCCTATAAACATTAATAACTTCCATAATAATTCTAGAGGGCAGAAGTTCTCATGCTCATTGGTATATATCCAAGCCACTCAGTCTAGATATAGTAGGACCCAATAATCAGTACATACCCTAAGGAGAGATCTGGAGAGTCCAGAGAGTTTGTATGGTATATATCCCTAGAAATTGTTTTGGCTGTACACATTACTGCTGCCTTTTATTCACAGCTGCTGGCTCAGACCCCATCACCTTAGACAAGTTGCAGAGCATCAGACACTATCACCTTAAATAGACCAGCTGTAGAGTATCACGTAATATGTTCCATCCTACATGGGGTCTCAAGAAGGAGGAAATTGCAGAAGTAGGGACCCTTTACCAAGAATATCTTGTTGCCTAGCCCACAATGTTTGGCCTTGGGAGCGGTGTATAAAGGAAGGGCAAAGGTTGGATGTTAGAGCAACTGGGCCAATGTGAAGCTGTTAGTTCCTCAGGGTGCTTCTCTTACCCAGTTTTATTGTTGCCCTGTCTGGCTTGAGCTTGAACAGGGCAACATTCATCCAGCACCCTATCTTATCACCTTAGGGTTCAGAAATAGCAGTACTATAGTTTGTCAGTCATCCTGAGTCTCTCATCCTGTTTCTCCCTGATAAAGACACTGCACACCAACATAGTTTCCATGCCATACCTATGCCATGCCTAGAAGCACCTTGGTAGGGAACTGGAAAAGTAGAATCTAGCTGTAGCTGATAGTAGAAAGATATTCCTATCACTACATTCTTGGAATGTAAAGGTTCAAGGCAAGATTCGCTTTGACTGAAGGCCTCCGAGCAGAGAGCTCAGCCTCTGGCCCTCATGAGGTGATGCATGGGTAATGGACCTCAGCTACCCTGACAGGCTGCAATTGGCTGAGTCGTAGTGATCAGGGCTGTTCTTTTCCTAGGATGCACCCAACCCCTGGTGTCTAACACTGTGTTTTTGTGCTCCTATCTCCCTCCTGCCTATACATCCTAGAGTCTCACAGTCACTTTTCCACCAGGTTTTAGAGACTAGGTGACCATGTATTTGAACCTCTACATAACAGTGATGCACGTTTTTTTTATTTGTAACTTAGTGTAGGATTGTCTATGTTTTCTGGAACCTGAATACTATCAGATCCTGACTGTTGTTCTGAGAATTTAGGTCAGGCATATTGAGTTGTTTTTGCCAGCAGGTGGCACTGTGTGCAGACAGTCTGAAGCATGGGGAAATGCTGGCAGATGTCCAGATGCGATTTTTATAGATTTAGGTTTCATCAGGAACTGTCGCTATGGAAACTGGTTTGCAGTCTGCATTGAGTGTTCATTCAGTATGTTAACTCCTTCAGTGCCTTGCTGATTGCAGGGGAGGCTACATAGAAATTGCTCAAGCTCCTTTTCCCCTTCCTGGTATGCAAAGCTGTGAGGTAGGTTAGTATAAGGGCATCTGTCTGTGGGGATCTTATACTTAAACATATTCCTACAGGGTCATTGGGCCCTGGAGTGAAGTGAGTTACAGGACCTAGTCAGATTCCCAGTTCACTCAGCAGGCTGATGCAGGGAAGAGCTCTGTTTCACTCTTTATTGGGAGGAAGGGGGGAAGGTAACTCTCCTGTTACCCTGCACTGGGCTCTGTCAGTGGGGGAGGAGAGGGGTGGCTGGGTTTATACTGTTTTGTTTAAGCCTATGAACCCTCCTTATTATGGGAGGTAGAATGTGAGGCTGATGATACAGTACCCCTTCCAGTTAGAAGTGGGACTTTGTACATGCTTTATCCTTATACTCAGAAGTCAAGGGCAATTTAGGTTCTTGCTACTGCCTAGATCCTTGATCCAGGACTACCTTGTTAGACAGGAGGGGGCAGTGCTGTCTCATGGCCTTTGTTACAGAAGTGCTGCATGTGCTTCTGTTGGCACATGCTCTTTGAACATGGTGACATGCTTGTTGCTAGGGAAGAAGAGCAGCTGAGGCCAGGATAATCTTCTTTGTGATCTGAACACTACAGAGGGAGGGTGAAGAGATTAGAAGGGAATGAATTGCACTAATAACCTGAAATTATTCTTGAAGAGAACCAGGCAAACAACTTGGACAAGCAGGCAAGGGGAATGTAGGGAGCCGGGACGGTAAGTGTAGGAGACAGGGTTGCAGGGAAAATCTCAGAATCCACAGTCAGCAGCAAGCTAATGGAGCTGAAGCCTTTGAGAAAAGGGTAAACTTAGAAAACCTGCCAAATGTTATCCATAACTCAGTTCCTATCCTTCCCCCATATGATACAATCCATTTTCCAAGCATTTTTGTATCCCTGCGCATCTCATCTTCCATGAAGAGTGAGGGATCCCTGCTGGTGCCAGGTATCTTTAAAAATCATAGAAAAGTAAGATGCAGGGACCTTCAGAGGCCATCCAGTCCAACCTGCTGCCAGAGGCAGGATCATCCTGTCCATACCTTCCCATACATTTGTGGGATGGCTCACTGTTGTACAGCCATTTCAGTATTGTATAACCTTTTAGTCAAACTACACAGTCAACCCTGACGCAGTTCCTCAAGAATACCTTAACCTGCCACAAGTATGACAGGGAGAGAACAATGGCCAATGTTGTGTTGTTTCAAGGGTTGTTAAAATATACTCATTACATCCAAGAAGCGAGCCTTGCCAGTGGGCTAGAACTTGTCCAGTTCCTGGTGGGGCAGGCAAAAACAGGACTTCCCCCTCTGCATGTGTTCTGCCCCCACCCCCTACATGTGTATGTGGAGGGAGGAGAAAGGTGGTTCTTTCTTTGCTCCTTGCAGCTATCAGAGGAATGGGGAGGGACAAGAATTTGTCTGCTTCCCTTATAGGAAAACAGATGGTGTCACAAAGGTGTGACTTTTGCCCTGTAATCTGGAGCACCTAGGAGGTTTGGAGAAGCAATGTGTTCCATGCATGTCTGTCATGCCTACATTTGATTTCTTGTTTTCCTTACAGAGGGTGATGAGACAGGGGTAATGGACAGTCTGTTGGAGGCCCTGCAATCAGGAGCAGCTTTCCGTAGAAAAAGAGGACCACGGCAAGGTAAGTATTACTTGCTACACTTCCTCAGAGCAGGAGTTGATGGGCTACCTCTCCTCCCTGAGGACAAGAATTGGACTTGACCAATTAAAACAGATTAATTGGTCTTTGTGGCTCCACGACCTGCCTCCAACTATGGCCAATGCCACACGGTTCTTTAGAAAACAGCTTAGTCCAGAGCAGAGGACATGGAAGTTATAAAGGACATTGGGGAAAGTATCAGTAATTGAAGACTGAAGGGAGCTGAAAAGTCCAGTGGGATAAAGACACTTGAAAGAACAAGGAGATGTTAATTTCTGAAGGGCAAAGCAAAGAAGAAAGAGTTGCTGTGAAGTGAGAGAGTGATTGGTGATCGATGATCATGGGAAGATGAGGAAAGGGGAGAGAGCAGTGTTTGCTAATGTGACTGACAAAAGAGGTGTGACTATGGGGAAGGGTGGAGGCAATGACAAATGCATGTGTCAGCATAAGTCTGTGATGTAGATCATCTTCCTATGGGCTATGTCTTGCCATAATGTGTGCTTCATCATCTTCTGCTATGACTGGGTGTGATTCCATGATCACACATCCACTGTGCTTTTTGATCATGTTCACTAGAGTCAATGCGACTCAAGTGAACTTCCTGTGCCACCAGCTGCTGTTTGAACAGGCAGCTTTAGATTAAAATGTCCTATAAGGAGGGGGAAAGGAAGAGTATTTTACCTCCCAAGTGTACAACAACAGGAAGGGAATATTACAACATGTCTGCAGAATGCTAGGAATGATGCATTGTACCATTGGAAAGTGTGAGGACTAAGAACAGCATATAGATGATGCAGTTGGCCACTCATGTTATAGTAGATTGAGAAATGTGGGGAGCAGACCTGTAACCCTGTTGTCCATCTAATCTAGTGCTCTTTGGAGGGACTACTGTTACTGCATCAAGTGTCTATTCCTATTATAAGTGTTGGCATTTAGCTTCTGTATTTATGTACAGTTTTAACTTTGCAGCAAGGAGCAGGAAACATACCCATGTGGGTGTGGTGTAAGAGAGATCTGTGGAGTCAGTTATCACAGTCAGAAGTCCTTCTTGGTATTCTGAGTTTTAAAGCTACATGTTGCCACAGGCTTCCCTTTTGGTTTGTCTAGAGATTTGATTTTTCGAGTGCTGCAAGCTGCAGAGGCATTCAAGGTTGAGATTTCATTACCGTTCTGCCTTTGATTTTTGGTTTATTGCTGGGTTTGGAGCTGCAACATCAGTCTTATTTGTAGTTCTTATCAATAGAGAATTTAATTTATTTCAGTTTCCATCAGAGTATTTAGAATTCTGTAGATGCTGCATTTCCATTTATTTCTATGAATCTCGTGCCCTAAACAGTGGGGCATGTGATGCACCATCCCCACCACCACCATGAGAGCTATGAGGGCATTTCTCAACCCTTTGACACTTTTTAGTCTCACTCACTGCAGCAGCTGAAGAACATAGAGGCACTGTTTGTAAATCTCATCAGCTCCAATCTTTGACTCTGAATTTCCTTAGAGGCAGCTGTCTCTATTCAGAGACAGTAGCAGCTCCTCACTAACATGTAAAGGAATGAAAAAGCAGACAGACCTCTGGGGAGTCTGTTTAATAACTTAACAGTCTCATTGTAGGGGAAGAAGGGTGTCAGCAGAGGGGATTGTTCCAGCTAGTTCATTAAGAAAGGAGTGCAGACTGCTGCAGGCAGCAGGATGTGTACACAATAGCCCAGTGTCCTCCTTCATTCAGACTTCATGATTGTCTTGCAGTCATGGTTTCAGCCTGATGATTCAGGCCTGCTTTTTGGTTGGAGTGACTCAACTCATGTTCTTTTCTTATAGCCTTGATGTCATGCAGGCCATCTGCTCTGTAGAACAGAGGAGAATAAAGAAAAATCTATCGTAAATCTTGCCTCCCCCACCCAATCTTGCTGGGTCGCCCACACTTCCATGGCCATCTCCCAACACAAGAGGGCAACAATATGCTTGTATTGGCCTGGCTTTTTCTGCTGGCCCTTCATTTCCTCAAACATGACAAAGTCTTGTAGAACAGCAAAGCTGCTTTTTGTTTCTCAGTTTCTATATTGCCCTGCTGTTGCTGATAGAGATTGCCCTTGATACAGGGAGCCTGCTAGTAATAGGCCTTCCAGGTTCTGCCACTTCACTACATATCCCAGCTTATTTCTGGGTCTGGTTTTGTACCCTGTATGGTAAGAATCTCTAGATTCTTTGGTTGGAGACACAAACACCTGAGTGAGCCTGAATGTTCTGCAAATGCTTTGCAGAGCTGCTGGAAAATCAGTTTAGTGCTGGTCTTCAGTGAGAAAGGCCCACTCTCCTGGGTGACACAGTAGCCATGCTAACAAGCATTTGCTGCTCAAAGTATAGTAAATTGACACAGTAAAGCATTAGTGAAAACTGAAACGTTTCCCATACTAAGGCTGCCAAAGGGTATCTTCTGTTCTTGAATGTAAGTAAAAACAGAAGGGGAAGCAGGAGGAGAGATTTTGAGACTATGTAAAAAAGAACTTCCTGGGTTCTGTGCATGTGAGTGAAAACCTACCAACATGGGCATGTGAGAGGGAAACCATACTGGGACAGGGGGAGTGAGAGAGAAAACATGCTAGTGTGAGAGAGAGAGAGAGAGAGAGAGAGAGAGAGTGTGTGCATGTGCAAACATGCAAGAAAGCAAGAACCTGTTAAGCTGTGGGCATGAGGGGGATGAGAGAGAGAGAGAACCTGGGATGTGTATGCATATGGGTGAAGGTGCTGATGTGCATGTTGGTATGTTAGAGGAAGAAAATGAGAACCTGCTGGTGCATGAGTATGAGTATGAGGAGAATCTACTGGTGTGACAGAGAGACCATAGCAGTGCGTATATATGAAACACAAACTTACTGAGGGGCCAGAGGTATGAGAGAACCTACCAGCATGAAAATGTGCATGTGTCTGTGCACAGACACATGGTGGGTCAGGAGAGCCAGGAGCCAGGGGGAGATGCAAAGAGAACCTACTGGGTGGCAGTGGTATTTATTTATGTGCCTGAGGCCATTTTTGCAGTGACCAGGCCTTGGCAGTGCCCTCATCTCCCCTGCTTTTACCTATACCATGTCATAGGATGTTCTTGGTGTTTCAAGTGTTGTGTCTTATAGTTGTATTTGAGAGTTTGAAGTGGCAATTTTGGGGAAGTATAGGATAAATGATTGCCTGCAAACACAGGGGACTAAACTCAAAGCTGAGGTGGCCTCTTGTAGTCCTGTTCCTGTATGTGTGTGTGAAAGAGAGAATGTACCAATGTGGGTGTGAGAAAAAGCATCAACATGTGTATGTGGGTTGTTTTCTCTCTGTCTCAGTATCAGTGGAGCCAGGTTGGACTCAGGCAATGCCCTTTTCCCACTGTGGGCCTGGGCCAGGCCAGGCCTCCACCTCCTCTGCAGGTCAAGGTCAGGGCTGAGCCACACCACCTCTCCCCATGCAGACAGATTGGCAGAGCTGCACTCTAGCCTCCACCCCCCTCCCCATGCCCCACTTACCCCCTGCAGCCAGGATCAGGACTACTGGCCACCTGCCTGGAGCACAGGATCAGGACCACTGGCCTGATCTGGCCTGCAGGTAGACCTGGGCATTGCCAGTCTAGCCCACTGGGGAAAATGGTTGGACACCACTGTTGTAGAAGAGTCTTTTCTAGTGTCTGGTGTATAGATACCAGAAGAGGAGGAGAGATACTAGAAACTAAGGTTAAAGTTATCATCCTGTTTAGCCCTGAGAACTCTGATTACATAAAGGCTCTGTGTTCTGGTTATTCCTAACAGTAGGCCTCTCTCACACTACTGTTTTTGTATATACTTTCACAGGCACTAGGATGCAAGCATGCATTGTTAACTTGCAGTATATTTTTAATTTATTTTTATGTTTACAAATGAAAAATTAATATCCAGAGACATCCAAAGTTTGAATTTATCACATTCAAGATAGATTATCTTGAATACTAAAAGGTTCAAATGGGATGCGAGGTCTTGTCTCAAATGGCTGGGAGTACCTAGTACTAGTGGAAAAGCACTTAATAGTGCCAGAGTTTTTTGGCCTGGGATTGAAGGAGTGTTTTTCAGTGAGGTCTGAAAGCAATCTGACTAGTGCCTCTTTTATTTCCTCTTGCCAGACTCTCTCTTGTCCCTCTGTGAGGTGGAGGAGGATACGCCTGAGCGGGTAACACATGGGCATGTTGTTCTCCCGTCCCCCACTCTCATTGTGTGTATGTGACTCCTCATGTCTGCAGGCAGGGAGGGCTAGAAGAGGAGACTGAGACACATGCAGCCTGAGGCTGTGGGTTCTGAAAATATCCCAGGAGTGGATTGAAAATGGGCCTTTTTCACTGGTAACTTTAAATCTTTGAATCTTGCTCTGATTCTTTTCATTTTCGTGTCTAAAGTACAGCCCACCTAGCTGCCAGCCTTGGGAGTCTGCAGCTAGCCCACAGAACTGGGCTGTCAGGTCACCTTGCTCTCAGGGCTTGGCTGCAGCAGGCTATTTCTTGTTGTGTCTCTCCTCATTCTCTTCCCTTCCTGCCAGTGTGTGCAGTCTTCCTGATTCTAATACCGCAGTGATCCACCATGCAGAGAGTGCAGCAGCTGACACTCCCATTTACTATTTTGTTGCTTCAGTTACTCGCATTCTGTCTCCTGTGTAGGAGCTGTCCTAGCACAGCTTTGGATTTCAGGAAGTTCAGACTGAGAACCTAAGAAGCTATGTCTGTATTGCCCATAAACTGGGTGTTGGCAGCAGATTGGATGTGGGGGGGTTAAGATGGGGCTGGGCTTTTAAGAGTGTCATTCAGCCAGTGGACTTAAGGGACCTAATTATATTTGCAATTAGCAAGTTGTGTTATGAACATGCTCCTTGGAAAGACATACAGGAAAACACCAAATCAGGTCTATAACAAGGAATAAGCACTTGAAGAAGGATTCATTCAGGGAATTATGGGGTCTATGACTGCAATTTGTCCTTTGGAACTGCGTTTCAAGTGAAAGACTGAAAATCAGTGATGTAGGAAGCAGATTACCAGAGGCTAGGAAACATACAGGTGCACCTTGTGCCTCAGCCTGCAAGCAGTCTTGGGGAAAAGGTGAACCTGTAACAGGCATGGGAGGTAGGAACAGAACAAGCAGAATCAGACTAGAGGCTCTATAGATGTAAAAGTTGAAGAGGTGCTGCTCGAAGCATACTGTAGCAGACCTCAGAAAGGTGGTGCGGGAAGCACCTTGGAAGCTTATGATACAATTATTAGGATAGCCCTGATAGGGTTTGTTTGTTCTTCAGTTTAGGGTTGCAGAAAGTAGCACTGCATAATAAAATCTTCAACAGGATGAGGTTCTTGGGAGTGA
>JAGPOW010003447.1:2818242-2830332 GCA_030014935.1 Caiman crocodilus | reverse complement strand
GCAAGAACAACTTCCCTAGGAAGCCGGTTCCACATCCTAGCCACCCTAACTGTGAAGTAGTGCCTCCTAATGTCCAACCTAAACCTGCTCTCCGGTAACGTGTGACCATTGGTCCTAGTTACCCCTGGTGGTGCCCGGGAAAAAAGAAGCCTGCCCTATTTCCTGCTGATCGCCCCTCAGCAGCTTTATAGGCAGCCACCAGGTTCCCCCTCAGCCTCCGTTTACTGAGGCTGAACAGGTTCAGGTCCCTCAGACGCTCCTCATAAGGCCTATCCTCAGTGACACATTTCTTACATTTCTCGCTTTCATCTAGTCTCCCATATACCACCAAACCAGAGTGTTGTTATTACACTCCTTTCTAAGTGGCCCATCCATCCCTGGGCTATTTGAAATTGTAGCATGGTTTTCGGTGCTACATCCTGTGGGTTATAGGACAGTCTGTTTATAAATGTTGCTCCCATTCAAGCAGTACATGCATCATGGCTCCAGGCCCTTTATGAAGGATCCCCTGATATTTCAAGGGCTCTGAATGCTTTAATTGTATTGAAAGAGCAATTCTGTAGGGTTGTTCCAGGACCTCATGCATCAGACTGTTCTTCTCAGTCCTTGACAGCCATGCCAGGTTACAGCTCTAGTCAACCAACCTGAAGGACAGTGACCTGCAACCAAGCAAGTATGCACCAATGTATCCCTGAACTAGTTTCTCACAGTCTTTTTCTCTTACAGCAAACAGGAAAGCTGGCTGTGCTGTCACCTCATTGCTAGCCTCGGAGCTGACAAAGGATGAGGCGCTAAGTACAGTACCACGCAAGATGGCAAAGAATGAGTTGGCAGCCGATGGAGGAGTCCATGATGAAGCCATGATCAGTCGTTCAAGCTAGACCTGGGTGATGGTTTAGGGCTAAAATCTGCAGGACTGAAAAAAAATGTGCAAAGGAAGCAAAATACACTGGGTCACTTTGCAGTCTTTTGGCCTGGGCCTGAGGGGTAGTGTAATTTCCTTCTTGCTCTTAGGCCTGCTTGTGCCAGCTTTTTGGCCTTTTGTTTTCATTCTCTAGATCATCTCCAATCTTCAGTCTGCCTCTCAAATTACAAGGCATAATGCTTTAGCTGAATGTAATCCATGCTCTCAGAGCAAAGGTGAGAGACACTGGTTTAGCCCTCCTTTCTCTGCAGGAGTATGGTAGGGCATACTGGGAGGTAAGGGGTGTAGAGGGAGGGATTAGACGCCACCACCCCACCTACACATATCCCTGCATTGGGTGTTGCCAAAGCAGGAACTTTACAAGCTGCCTTAACCCAAACTTTTTAAAGTATCTCTAATTTTGGGACTTGCTGCTGAGCCAGCCCAGCCAAAAGCTTCATTTCCCCAAGAGACTGACCTCCAGCAGTGCTGGAGGTTCTTAACCTGCTTCCTTATCCATCTCTATGCGGGAAGAAATTTTATAGGTCAGTTTAGCTGAACTTCAGTTTCTCCAACTGCTGGGTTGTGTTCTTGTACCCAGCACCTTCTCTTGTGTCCTCTTTTTACCACATGCTAGGAAAGGAAGTGACACCTGAGGTGGGAAGCACTGTCCTTGTTTCCCTCAGAACCTGCCACTTTCCTGCTCATCCCAGATCCTTCTTCTGCTTGTTATATTTATTCTAGCATCTCTTCAGCTGAGCCTTCCTGCCACTGGAATTAATGTCATAGCAGTGATTACTGAAGAGGAAACAGGTGAAGTAGTCACTGCTGATAGGCTGTTGGGCAGGAAGCTGTTCTAGTGCAGTAGCTGCCTTTGCATGTCTTGGAACCAAGAAGAATAAAAGTTAGGTGTATTGTTCTGTGTTACTCAATGTCCTACAAAAGCATTTGCTGCAGCTCCAAAGCAGCCTCTGCTTGGAATGAAGCTGGGGCTGCAGATCTCTGCAGTGTACAGTCTGCACAGCACACTCCTTTGGAAAGCATATGATCTTTTGGAGCAAATCTCTTGTGGCTGCAGCTTGAGCCCCACCCAGGCTTATCAAGTCTGCTTGCTTCAGCTGTTGTGTTGTGCCATGCAGAGGAACTTCCTATCTCCTTGCCATGGTGATAGACAGATGGAGGCTCCTTCTGACTAAGAAGTCACTTTGCAAATGTATCTATTTTTGTATCAAATTTTGTTTTAAAAGGAAATTTTAATGTACAGTGAAAATACCTAAAACATTTGCATGTTCCTGGAGTCCCCTCTGTGCACCATGTGCATTTTGCTGCCAGCTGTGGGATGGTGGAAGTAACCACCTACAGCACTGCACTGTGTTCTATTGTCCCCAGAGCATAAGGGAGCTGGCCATTCACTGCGCTGTGTGGCTACTGTCCCCTTGCCTAGAGGGGCTGCTTCACCTGTGTACTAGGGAGAGCTTATCCATCATGTGCATGCAATAGAGGAATTCAAATGCTGGCTCTAGTTTTATCTCACAGGTGTGAGATGATCTATAATACGATGTATTTTATCACCTGGGGCTGCTAGCCCAGGCTGAGGATGTTGGGCAAGCAAGGGGTGGAGCTGTGCTTGACATCCTGAAGCACAGGGGGAGCAGGCAGGAGCCCTTTACTGGCAGCATCCCAACTGCTTGCCTTAATGTCATCTGTTGGTATAGGAGCTGGGAATGTGAATAGTGCAAACTCAGCTTTGGGCCCCAGTGTTACTGGGGTTTTGGTGTCATCTAATTTAATATATTAAAGGAGATGCATTTTATTGTGGTCTAAGTGCTGGGGTGATCTCTAATAGTCCAGAGTAGTCTGGGCCTTGCACACATCTCTGTGGCTACTTCAGCTGTTGCACCTGTGAGCTTTCTATACGCATGGAATGGATGAACATGATGGCTTTTCATGCGTTTGTATAGCATGAGTGCCCCAATATTGTGCACTTCCCACAGTGTGTAATTGTTTGATCTGTTGGGCCTGAGACCATGCCCTGGCTTCAGGCATAGCCATCCCAGAGCCTTGCAGGAGATTTCCGTTCTCTGAGAGATTCCTGCTTTGCAGCTTGGGGTCACAGTGATAGAATTACATCTTTACATTTGACAGCTAGCAAATTAGACAGGTATTGTTCTGCCTGTAGTCAGCCCTTGGCACTTCCACAGAAGAGTAGTAATGGGCCTGCAGACTCTGGGATATGTCTGGGGTTTAGAGGAAAGGGTTGTTGAGGCTGCAGCATTTGGGGTTCACATCTGGGGAGAGGAACTTGAGGAGCATAAATGAGGAAAATTAGCCCCAATTCACTCTTGTGGTATCTGCTACTCCCCAACAAGAGGGAGAAACAAATGCTACAAGTGAAGGAGTGAAGATCTTTTTTTGCAGGTGCCTGGATAGATGCTGCCAAAGATTAGGTCTAATACTGCCTTCTCCCCTCCCAAGCCAAAGGTGTCATGCCCAGAGATTTTGCAGCTTTTATTTGTTAACTACTTTTGTTATTTAAAAAAAGACCGTTCCATTTCCAAACTGCTTTGGGTGTTTCCTGGGACTTGTGATCAACTCTGATTATTTGGTTTGAAATGTTAATAAACAGTTGAAACTGTGCAGGGTTCTCAGCCTCCCATTTCCTTTCATTAACAGCATGGCATAGCTGGGTCCCCTGCCATGTTACAATGGCAAAGGGTGTCCTGGAAGCAGATGCTGTGTTCCCCAGCTGAACTAGAGGAAATGTGGAGGGGCAGTTTCAGGACAGCATACTTGCCTGCTCACTCCTCTCTTCCTTTCTATTTTGGTCAGTGTACAAGGAAGCTGGCAGTGTTCCAGGCAAGTGTATGCTCGTGGCCATCACGTGGAACCACAGTTCTTTTGCTTGTGGCAATGTGCGTAGTCAGCCACAACTTTATGATGGATGAGATATTGGAAATCAGCTTTCCAATACTTTAGCCCCACATCCCATATGTTCTCTCTCATTTCATTTCATTCCATTCCATCCCCATGTACTAGGGTACCTTCATTAGGTCCACTGGTGCATGATTAGTGACTGTTTCAGAGGGAATCAGAAAAATTTAGTTGGTAAGGTGCCTGTTGCCTCAAAGTGGTCTCTTTATAGGAGGCAGAGGCTCTTCTCTCAGAAATTCAATCTTGAGGGAAGAGAAAAGAAATTACTGAATTTTCAGTCTAGGAAAGGAAGAAGTGCTAGGTGTTATCCCTTTGCCTCAGCCCAAAGCAGTTGGTAACAGGACTGGAGGAAAATACAGGTTGCCAAAAGTGGAAAATTTGCCCTGATTCTTGCGGCTAAACAATGGACATGAAAATTAATCAGGTTCCTTCACCAGGGTCTGTGGGACACAAGGATTGGACCCACCCTATAACCACAGAGAGCTATGCCTCTGCTAGCTGCTGACTTCCCCACTCTAGCACAATGTGTTTTTTCCCCCTAGGAAAGAACAGGTACTTTACTAAACAGGATAAACATGGGCAGTCAGTTTTGTCCTGGACGGCCCAAAGTTTGTCTTGGAGATAATGCTAGCTTTGAGGGGTGTGACTCGCCATGATTTAACCACTGAAGTCAGAGGGCCACTGGTACTGTTGTCTGGGGAATATGCAAGCTGCTTCAAATGTTGGCAGCTTAAACCTGGGCAGATTTATTTCCTTCATGTGGGCAAGATCATGGCAGCTGGATACAAGTGTTCACAAGGCACACCAGAAGGCCACAGTGTGAGGCAAATACAGAAGAGCTCAGCAACATGCAGTTTGGACATGTGGAGCCTCCCATGGTGCTGTAAGGGTTTCCTGGGTTTAAAGCCCCTTTTCATGATTATGGAATTGGGGAAGAGTGGCTAGTTCGGCTGCTCTGTGATGTCACCACACATGTTGGTTTTCTCTATTTGTACAAAAAAATGGAAAAATAAAAGTTATTTTGAGTACAAAGAGCTTCTTGTGATTCTTACCTTTTTCTACTTTTTATCATGGCTTGCTTTATGCCTTCTCAGTCCACAGCGTAGTTACAGTAAACATCTGGATTGCAGCACTCCAGTTATTAAACATGACCTCTGTCAAACTCGAGCTGTAGTACTGCCTGAGGAACATAACTGACTATTGCCAGCTGCACTACAATTGGCTGACCCCCTGCATCATATTCTAGGGCTGAGGAATTGCACTGCAACTTCAGGAATACCTTTTGACTGTCTGACCCTCATTAGCCCTTCCATCTAGGCAACTTGGTGCAGCTAAGCTTTCAATTTGAACAGTAACAAAAGCTGTGAATATTTTTCCTTCTAGAAAAGTAAACTGGCAACATTATTATGAACATGCAGCATCTCATTAAGTGTCTCATTTTCAGGTAAGTGATGATGGAAGAGCAGCTGAGATGCTTACCTGTCAGAAAAATCACTCAAACCAAAAACCAAGCATAAGACTATTTAAATTGTGGAAGACAGAAAAAAATCAGCCAGAGTTGCCCAAAATAATTTGATCTTTGTTTTTCGGCAAAAAAGAGCAGGGCAAAAGTGACTGCAGTGATATACACATCCTTGAAGCATGTATAAGCCCTACTGTCCAGCTTAGTACAGCTTCTTAGTCTGGCTGATGTGCTTTTGGTTTTCTTCTTTTTTTTGATGGCTCAAATCTTAAAGCTAAGCTCAATGACCCCCTAAGTCAGGTCTTAAGGGTTCATTTACATGAGACATTTACTGCAGAGTTGACTAATTAGCTCTGCAGTAAACATCTTGGTGCCTACACTTGTGGTCATAGGTGACGCAAGGGGGTGGACATGGAGGGCACATGCCCCCATGAATTTGTGTCAACAGTGGGGCACAGTTGCAGCTCAGCCAAATCCAGCACCTGGCAGCAGCAGGAGTGGTGGTGACACAAAGTTGTGCCTGCACACTGTCAACTCTTATGCACCATCTGTGCATGCAGCCCTATTAGGCTGCAGGAAACCAATGAATTCTGCAGCAGATTAGTATTTGTAAATAAAAGCACTATCCTGCTGCAGAACTTTTTCATGCACAGCAGTGCGTGTATAGACACTGACCTGGCTGGCTAGATTATGAAGGTGCTTCAGTGCAGGGGCTGCCAGCTGTCTGTTCCCATGCTGCAGCATCCTCATGCCCCAGCCAGCCGCTCTGCAGAACTCTAAACCAGGTCAGAACAGCACTGGGATGGCAGGCTGACCCCTGGACTCCCTGCCAGCTGGGGTTTCTCTGACCTGGCTCAACATACTGTGGCCCTGGGTGCATGTGTAAACATAACACCTGAAAGCAATAAACTCCAGCATGACATGCACTGGAGTGTATTGCTGTGCATTAATATGCATGTGTTGGTGCACCCGATGAGGTCTACAAAAGTTCTAATACCTGCCAGTGTGCAGTGACTTATTCTGTGCCTTCCTTTCTGTGCTTCTATACACAAGTATAGAAGGAAAGGACAGGCACTCCAGTGCTGTGGAAACATGCTCTGCTCCCAGTTCAAGGGAGGTGGGGAAGAGTGGCAAATGGGAGTTAAGATCCAAAATACTTCTTAAGTAGTGCAGTAAATAAAAGTATGTTGGTTGTCTCCATGAAGGCCTCTAAATCAACTGGGTTTGAATTTATTCTCCAGCCAGACTTTAGCCAAATGAGAGACATTTATCTTCACAGATACCTAGTTTGGCTAGGATTATATGGCTGTTTCCAGGTGGCCCTTTAGGAGGCGCAATTTCTTTCCAACAATGATGTACAGTGGGGCTTTGTGATTGAGTGTCTGGAATTTCACTGATTTTTAGGGTTTTATTCCTTGTTCCCTGTATGTGATGGGTAGCAGAGAGATGGCTCTGTTCTTGTATTTAGAGATTCTAGAATTCTCCACAGCTGGGATCACTCAGAAAGGGTGTCAGGCTCCCATACAAAAGGAAAAATTCCATATGTATTGCTGGACTGTGGGTCTAAGCATAAACTTAAGCAGACATTTCACAGCAAACTCTATTGTTGTCAATGGGAGTTTGCTCAAAGATCAAGGCAAGAATACAAACCTGTAATTCTAGTCATCATCACATAATGGGAAAATATGGTCATCTTTAGGATCAGTGTTTTTTTCCTTCCTTTGTTTCACTACCTCTTCCATAAACAGAAGAGACACTTTCCCTCTTCCTTTGTGCATCTTTTGCATTTTCTTCCATGCAGCAGTTCCCAATTCCCACTCCTATGACATTCATTCCACCCACTTCCATCTGCCAAAACAATCAGGAATTTAAATAATGTTATCCACCAATCTGTAGAGTTCACATGTTAATTAGATTTGGGGTAGTGGGCATTCACACCTCTGAGCCATTTTTTTGGAGGGACCCTAAAATATAATTTCACTAATAAGTGGCTGCCTTAGAAAGATTCAGTTCAGGAATATGAGAGTCTTTTATTTTTTAATGAAATTTCAGATTATGCAGTTTCTATGCATTCTCCAAAGCTGGGTAGAACTAGGTTTGGGATTGGGTGCTGGACAGCCTGAATTCAGTGTTTTGAAAAAATAGGTCCCCCAATATGTCTTTTGTTCAATCCAATAGACACAAGTCTAATGTTGTTGGGAAGCTGTCCAAAAACAACACTATCTACTACCAAAATACCTATTAGGGCTGTGCAAAACAGCACTGTTTCGCCATTTCAACAGGACAGTGTTTCGTTTAGAGTTTCGTTTTGTTTTGCAAGAACTGTTCTGTTTCATTTAGTCAAAACTGTTTTGCTGTTTTGACGTTTTGCTCATCGGCTATAATGGGGAAGCATGAAACTGCCTATAATTCTGTCGTTTCTTGTATGGATGGTAGCCCCTTCTGAGGCCATGAAGCCTCTCAGCTTTCAATGAGATGGATGCAGGGGTTTCTGGGAAACTGCACCTCAAGCTGCTGACAAGCAAAACTTGTGTCGTGTGACTGTGTGTGTGTTAAGGCACAGTGGGGTGAAAACTGCAGGCATGGTAGCCTCTGCTGAGGCCGTGAAGCTTGCCAGGTTTCAAGGAGATAGGTGCAGGGGTTTCTGGGAAACTGCACCTTATACTGTTCAGACCAAAACCTGTGTCACTTGTAAGTGTGAAGGCACAGAGAAATCTCAGTTCAAACAATGCTTTTTATGCTGTTTTTCTGTCCCTCCCCCAGAGCACTGGGATTGGAAGCGACCTCAGGGAAAGACTCCAGTCACTGGCCAGCTCCACAGTCCACATCAGAGCAGTCCTTCCCCTCTCT
This sequence comes from Caiman crocodilus, assembly GCA_030014935.1. NCBI lineage: Eukaryota > Metazoa > Chordata > Crocodylia > Alligatoridae > Caiman > Caiman crocodilus. The sequence continues at coordinate 2,822,185 of JAGPOW010003447.1, read as the reverse complement.
CCCCCCTTCCTCTCCTTAGTTTCTCTTCAGCTGCAAGCAAGCCCAGCTTCAAAACTCAAAACATTTCGAAACTTTCAAAACATTTCAACTGCCCTCATTTTGTTTTGAAGCTGTTTTGAAACCTTTCCTTTCATTTCGATTTCGCTGTTTTGAGCTCAAAACAGCTGGCGAAATTTCACGCAGCCCTAATGCCTATGTTGTTATACACCCTCTCTCCTCTTTGATTCCTGCTTCATCCATAGTTTAAAAGCAATTGCGTGGCAGTAGCTGCAACATTTCTAGTGAGGCAGCACTGAGGGAGTCAATTGACTCCATGCCTCATAATCTACCCAGTCTCTTAAACCCTTTATTGCACACATATAAACAATCCTCTTCTTTTTAATGGTTTTGATGTTCTTTGAATCAAGCTATCCTTTGTTCTGCAATTCTGCTGTTAGCTGCTCTTAGTAATGAAGCTTCCATTTCACAGCCCTACAGATTGTTTTCAACTCATTCCAATTAAGTTATATTTGTTTGTTTCAATCTTAAACTGAATAATATAGCCCTAGGCCCCCAGCATATTAGTAAATTCTAGTTTACTTTTGACTGGAGAAAAATGTGTGGCGTTTTATATGTGATAATGCACCTTATATCTGCACCTTCCACCCCTTTTCAAAATTCTAGATCCCACAGGCCTGTAGCAATACAAGTTAGCTGAGTTGCCCTAATTTTAACTCTGGATGAAGCAGAGTTTATGTTGGATCAATTCTGCTACATTTTTATAGCTACAGAATCAAGCAAATTTAAGGCATCCTATCAGTTAATATCTGGAGGCTGGGGTAGTGCTGGCGCTATGGTAATGATCCATAGATTGCAATTTCAAGGCCATAGCAGGAGTGCTTATGAAGCAGCCAGTCATATTCCAATGAATCTGCAAATGCTGCTAAATATTTTTGTCACAAGGACACAGAAAAGGAAAGCTAATATCTTTACCCTTAAGTATATTCAGGTGAGTTGCTACAGGGCTTCAGATTTTGATGCTTGCCCAACAGAGTGGAATCCAGGATGTTGTATTAAGCATCCTGGCTCTTTACATTGTGTCTAGGGAAGAGTTAGGCACCCCAAAACTCACAGAAGGGGCAAAGAACTACTTAGCCACTTAGAGTAGAGCTGTCCATCTGGCAGTCCATGGGCTGCATGCAATCCAGAGTTAACATGGAGCCCCTGAACTCCTACCCAGATGTTGCTGCTCCTATCATTCCGGCTGCAGCAGCAGCTGGGGTCTTGGGGCTCTCCCTCCCTCTCCCAGCTTCTGCTGCACAGCTCCATCGTAGGGGGTGGGGCAGCACAGGCTCGGAGCACCTGTGCAGTGCAATGCCACAGGGGAGCCTGCAGGGAGCTGAAGACGAGGCAGAGTGCCACATCATGTAGAGGACTGTCTGTCCATACAGTGCAGCAGAGTGGGGGAGCATCCCCATGTATGCAGCACAGTGAGGTAAGAGGCACCTGCCTGTGTGCATGATGCATCAGCGTGGAGCACCCACCCGCACATGCATGTGCAGGGCATGCAGCCTGAGGGACCCATGATGCTTAGGCACTTTGAATTTGGGCTGCACTGACCTGAGGAAGCTGCCACAGTTCTACCTTTTGCCCCTCTCTGGAGCATAGGTCTTGAGTCAGAGTTGCAGGGAGACACTTTATGCACTTAGGATTTAGAGTCCATACTCTACTGCTGATTGCAGATGCCTACCACTTTTCTCAAGTAACTGAGCAAGGCTCCTTCTGTTTTGTTTTGTTTTTTAGCCAGGGATTTCAGAGGAGGAGGAGGAGGTAGTAGCAATAATGCCTACCTCCTTACAACAGCTGTGATGAAGTACAATCCTGGGAGCAGGGATCGGGACTCCCCATCTCAGAAATTATACTACTCAGTCCTGCCTGTAGTGGCTTCGATTCAACAGTGGGAACTGTCTCCTGCCTTGGCAAGCTTAGGGCACACGTCCAAGTGGGGGAATAGAACCTGGGGCTGCCATTTCTAAGGCAAGTCACCTAACTACTAGACTATTCTGTGAAGGGTGGTTGGCAGTATTTCCTCCTCTGGACCCATTTTCAAAATAAAATGGATGCCACTGAACTTTGTGAGAGGCCCCAGTTGTGCCAATGTCTCTCACTGGAGTTCTGAGAACACCTATTCACTGCATCAGGCCCATCTGAGGACTTGAACCAATGATTTTCAGCCAGGGTATTATGGTACCCTGGCACACCTTAAGATCCTTTCAAAGGTGTCACACACAATATTAGCACTGTTAAGTTTATAAATATGATTCATAAGATAAAACCAGAGATTTCAAAGAGTTATAGTCTTTCTGAATTCTTTGCAACAGAAAAACTTCTCTGTTATTTTTCTGTAGTCAAAAAGGAGTGAAAACCAAGCTGGCATTGTCTGAGAGGTTCCTCAAGTCTATTCAGGGGTGTCTTGAGTCTAAAAAGGTTGCGAGCCACTGCCAAATAGAGACATGCTACATTTGGGTGTAGGTAGTGAGAAGTGTCATGTTCGGCAGTCAGTGCAGCTCTGGGCATGTGAAAAAGTAGAACGGTAGGCACCTGCAGAATTTTGCAGTCAAATAGGAGGTACCCGATGAGTTCAGCAACTCCAGGGTTGGCAGCAGCTGAGTCTTTCGGGATTGGGAGGTGGGGAGCTGGATTTCAATTTTGGACTTGATTACCTCAAATTCATCTCCATCCTGTTTTAACCAATTATTGAATTTCATCCTTACAGGTGAAATGAGGCAGGGATGCTACACAAAAGCAGCTCTCTTTTACTTGCAAAGAGATGGCATTTTCGGAGTCCATGTCTTAATATGCGGGGCTAAAATAAGGTAAAGAGCTTCCAGAGACATCTTCAGGGGGCCTCAAATGCCTCTACACAAATGCTCATAGTATGGGGAACAAGAAGGAGGAACTTTCCCTCCTGCTAGCTGACACCAAGCCAGACATAGTGGGGCTCAAAGAAATGTGGTGGGACCCAACGCACGACTGGGCGGCAACTATCAAGGGCTATAGACTGTATGGGAGGGACAGAACAGGGAGGAAAGGTGGGGGTGTAGTGCTCTACATCAAGGAGGAATACACATCCTCATCAAGTAGTACAAGGTCAGATGAGGGGCACACTGAAGTGCTCTGGTTTAGAATACAAGGGAGTTGAGGGGAAAGGGACTTAATGGTGGGGGTCTACTGCAGATCACCCAACCAAGGGGAAGAGCTAGACCGGGAATTCTTAAGTCAGCTCACAGAGGTAGTTAGGTCACAAGATGTGGTCATCATGGGTGACCCGAACTTTCCAAACATCTGCTGGGAAGAGCAGTCAGCCAGGTCTAACTGCTCACATAGGTTCCTAGCCAAGATACAGGACCTCCATCTAACCCAGGAGTTGCACAGCTCCACCAGGGGAGATGCCGTGTTGGATTTGCCTTTGCAATTGGAGCGCCTCAAGGCGATTAGAGCGCAGGTGGTGTTTTATTCCATTCTACTGGTGAGTCAACGGGGAAGGCGACATGAGACATGTATCGCAGCCGTAAACCAGCACCTTTGGGGTTGGTGTTATGATGTGGGCTTCAGATTCTTTGATCACAGCCCGTATTTTTCTATGCGGAGCATGCTGGAGGAGGATGGACATCATCTATCGCCCAAAGGTAAGTGTTTCCTTTCTTCCAGGTTGGCTGATCTTGTGCGGCAGGCTTTAAACTAGCTTCGCTGGGGGATGGGCCTGCCGGGAGAGGAGAGGACGCTCTGCCGCTGAGCCTGGTAAGTCGGGCAAGTGTAGGTGCTTGTAGCTTAGGGGAAATGCGTGGAGCAGGGGAGGTGGCCATGGGTTGCCTCAAATGCCTCTATACAAATGCTCACAGCATGGGAGGTAAGCAGGAGGAGCTGGCTCTCCTGGTGACTGTGGAAGACCCAGATTTGGTTG
>JAGPOW010003447.1:2799100-2818142 GCA_030014935.1 Caiman crocodilus | reverse complement strand
TAGATTAGATAGGTACTTGGCTGGGGTCCTGTGACCCTGGCACTTGTTCCTGCCATTGGCAGGGGGTCAGACTTGATGGCCTGCTCTAGGCCCCTTCTGTCCCTAGATACCATGATACGGCCTTGGTCGTGGGTGACGACCTAGTGAGGGGTCTGCAGGTGCTCGACCACCTGGGCAACAGCAATCATTGCCTGCTGGAATTCACCATCCAGCGCAGGGTGTCAAAGGTCTGCAGCAAGGCAGCAGCCCTGGACTTCAGGAGGGCAGATTTCAATGAGGTAAGGAGAATAGTCAGGGAGGCACTGAAGTCCTGGAGGAGAGAGGAGTTGGGTATCGAAGAAGAGTGGTCGTTCCTTAAGGAGACGATCCTCCAAGCCGACGATCCTCCAATCCCAACATGGATCAAAGTGGGTGCAAAAGCCCCCGTGGCTCACCAAAAGCACCTGGGAACGTCTCCTAGCTAAAAAAGAGGTGTACACCCAATGGAAGGGAGGGGCCATCACCAGAGAGGACTATACCTCGGTTGCTTGGGGCTGCAGGGGGGTGGGCAGGAAGACCAAGGTGGAGATAGAACTGGGACCAGCTACCTGGATCAAGGACAAGAAGTCCTTTTTTAAATACATAGGGGGCAAAAAGAAGGTACCAGGTAACATGGGGCCTCTGCAAGACATGCTAGGAAATCTGGTCGTCAAACCAGACAGCCAAGCTAACCAATTTAACAATTTATTTGCCTCCATTTTCCTGAGCAGGGACTGGGTCACCCCCCTGCCCCCAAGACCTCCGTAGGCCCCAGGGGAGGTGCACCCAGACCTAGAGTCAGTAAGGACCTAGTCAGGGAACTTCTGGAGGGACTGGATGTATTTAAATCAGCTGGTCCTGATGATCTCCACCCCAGAGTGCTGAGAGAATTAGCAGAGGTCATTGTGGCGTGTATTTATAAGCACTCATGGTGCTCTGACATGTGCCAGAGGACTGGAAAAGGGCCAATGTGGTCCCCATTTTCAAAAAAGGGAGGAAGGAGGGCCCAAGGGAACTATAGGCCAGTTAGTCTTACCTCAATCCTGGGTAAGATTTTTGAGAGAATTATCATAGAGCATGTCTGTGAGGGGCCAGCAGGGATGTTATGCTTAGGGGCAACCAACCCAGGTTCATTAAAGGCAGGTCCTTTCAGACCAACCTGGTGGCTTTCTATGACCAGGTCACAAAATCCTTAGATGCAGGGGTAGTAGTGGCGTAGTATTTCTGGACTTTAGGAAGGTCTTCAATACTGTCTCTCACTCCATTCTCATTAAAATATTAGGGGACTGTGGTGTCGACACCTACACAGTCAAATGGGTCACTAACTGGCTGGAGGGCTGCACCCAGAGAGTGGTGGTGGGTCAGTCATTTTCGACCTGGAGGGATGTGGGCAGTGGGGTTTCACAGGGATCAGTCCTCGGGCCTGCACTGCTCAACATCTTCATCAGTGACTTAGACAAGGGGGTAAAAAGCACCCTGTTCAAATTTGCTGACAACACTAAGATGTGGGGGGAAGCGGGCATGCTAGAAGGGAGGAATAGGCTACAATTGGCCCTAGACAGGTTACAGGGGTGGGCAGATGAAAAGGAGATGGGTTTCAACACTTAACAAGTGCAAGGTGTTGCACCTGGGAAGGAAGAACCAGCAGCATACCTACAGGCTGGGGAACTCCCTTCTTATCAGCACAGAGGCAGAAAAGGATTAATATTAGAGTCGTTATTGATGCCAAAATGAACATGGGCAACAGTGTGGGGACGCGGTCAGGAAGGCCAACTGTACCTTGTCATGCATCCACAGGTGCATCATGAGCAGGTCCAAGGAAGTGATCCTCCCCCTCTATGGCCTGACCAGTGTTGCATAGTTGGAGTACTGTGTCCAGTTCTGGGTGCTGCACAGCAGGAGGGATGTGGACAACATTGAGAGGGTCCAGAGGAGGGCCACTCACATGATCTGGGGGCAGAAGGGCAGGCCCTACAAGGAAAAGCTAAGGGACCTGAACCTGTTCAGCCTCTACAAGAGAAGGCTGAGGGGGATCTAGTGGCCTGTTACAAACTAGTCAGAGGAGACCAGCAGGCATTGGGGGAGTCCCTGTTCCCCTGAGTGCTACCAGAAGTGACAAGAAATAACAGTCACAAGCTGGCAGATTTAGACTAGACATCCGTAGGTACCACTTCACAGTTAGGGTGGCTAGGATCTTAAACCAACTTCCAAGAGAAGTGGTGCTGGCTCCTACCCTGGTGGTCTTTAAGAGGAGGTTAGATAAACACCTTGCCAGGGTTGTTTGACCCCAGTACTCTTTCCTGGCATGGCAGTGGGTCAGACTAGATGATCTGCTCAGGTCCCTTCTGACCCTACCAACTATGAAACCATGAAACCCTTTTTCCTCGGTCAGCCCAGTAGAAGAATGCTGTTTTGCTGTCCCTTGTGCCCTGGGAAACACTCGGCTTTTCTGCTCACCCCATAAAAAGAAACAGTTCGGAGGCTTTTTTCTTGTTCCCAAGGTGCTCTGGATGTTCTGGAACTGAAGGAAGTTTCTCAGTTACTCTAGTTGCAGCTGCTTCTCAGGCACTGCCATTGAGATCCACCCCTAGGAGTGGTACAATCATTTCCATGGAGCATTGGAAGATCAGCAGAGGTGATTCCTCAGGGCCTTGATTCCAAGTTCCTTTAAGCACTAACACAATGTGAATGATAGTTAGGGGATGCTTGTCCTGCTCCTTGCATGTGGAAGCATAGGAGGCACACTGGGAGCTAACTATACCACTAATGCCAGCTAAAGGATTATCTCTCAGTTCTGTGTCCAAACAATTTGTTCTGCATCCTAGATGTTCTATGTGCAGCTTGACCGATAGCCACAGAGCAGACCTCTCATAATGTGGGGGTAGCCCACACAGATGGCCAAAAATGTTGTTTGGGCTAAAGCTTCTTGCAATGTGTGGGCCTGAGTGGAAACTACCTCTGAAGATTCAGCTCTGCTGTAGGCTGTGCCACAAAGAGGGTTTAGCTGGAGAGACAGTGTTTTTGCACAAACCCATTTCTGGTAGAAAGTGAAGTGGGAAGCAGCATCTAGAAACAATTCAGAGTAACAAGTTGATTGTAGGGATAGGAAGTGCAGTTAAAGCCAGTCTGGAGTGCATAAGCAGCTGCCTCTTTCAGTGAAGGTGAGGCAAGAAGAAGCCTCAGTCAAGTTCTGTAGAAATGTGGTTGCTGATAGCTCCAAGCTATACCACAATAAACCCTCCCTCACCTCACTAAGTACATTTTTCTATCAGTTCCCTGCAGGCTGCAGTGCCACAGGTGTGCTCACTATCTGCAGCACTGAGGCAAATAATCCCAAAATAGTGCTCAGAGAATTCATTAAAGAACAACTCCATCTTGAACCTGGAGGAACTCATTCAGCCCATGGGTGTGGAGCTCTCAGGTAAGGGTTTTGGAGAGCCAAGCATGTGGGCCCCCGGTGCTTTCTGTGAATCTTTTGAAATCTCTGCACTTAGAAAGCTCTGAAGTTGGAGACTGCCAGTAAGCTTCTACAGAAAAAAAGGAGCCTTCTTGGGCAATCTGCACTTGTTGTTTGTACACAAGCAGGGTGAAATCCTATTTCCAGAACAGTTCCTGACTCAGAATCTGTTGCAGCAATCATCGGCTCCTGTCCAGTTGCAAAGGAACAGCCTAAATTAGCAATTCTCAGCCAGACTGCTGCCAGATCCTTTTAAGGGTAATGTGTTACCAAGTCCCTGTATAAGGGGATAAGTATTTTCCTCCCCCTGTCCAGCACCCTATGCCCACCCTAGCATCCTATGGACAAGCAGTGCCTGTGGCTGCTCCTTGAGACTAGTGCTGCATCCCCTGCACTGGCTGCCCCACACTCTGAGCAGCGCTCTGCTGGGGGCAGATGTGTAGCCCCTACACTTCACTTTTCTGCCTGGTTTGTCTCTCCCCAACACCTGCTCCTCCCATGCTCCTGAGGCCAGTGTGGGGAGACCTAAGGACAGATGGCTTTAGTCACCAGCATGTGAAACCCTGGAGGAGCAGCTCTGGCAGAAAAGGCTACCCTCGACCCCTCAGGTAGAGATTGGGGGCAGGAAGGGAATACATGGTAGAAGGAGCAGGGAACAGCAGGGTGGGGTCCTGCCCCTGTTACTGTCACCTGGCATCTTGACTTTTTAGCCTCAAGTCACCCATCCATATCTTCTTAGATCAGGTTCCAGCTCAGTGTTTGCATTTACACATGCTATGAATGCAATTTAGGCTTACTCCGCAGTAAGCCAGCCCTGGGAATGCATCTAAATGTGCACCCTGTGGGGAGAAGATTTTCTCCTTATAGGAGTAGGCAGATCCAGGGCTGCTCCTGCCCTGCTCTGCCTCCCTGTAGCAGCCAGGGGGAGCTCCAGCCACTAGTGCCTAGGTGCCAGGGGCTCCTGGAGCAGGCTTAGGATGATAGAAGGCTCTGGGAGGGGGGCATTCTTAGGCTGGCAGGAGTCTCCTAAGGGGGGGGGGGAGACTCAGGCTGCCAGGGTGCCCCAGGGGCAGGGGGCAGGCTCAGCCTGGCAAGGGACTCCAGGGGGACAGGCTCATCCTGATAGGGTGCTGGGAGTGGGAAGGAGGGGCAGTCTCAGGCTGACAGGAAGAGCCAGGGAGGCAAGCACACCCTAGCAAGGGCCTCCAAAGGGACAGGCTCAGCCTGGGGGTTGAGCTCAGGGCTGGGGGGTGGGTAGCAGGATTAGGGCCCAGGGAGGCCAAGCTCACCCGGGTAGGGCGCTACAAAGGGGCCAGGCTCAACCTAGCAGGAGGCCCTAGGGGAAGGGAGTGCCAGCTCAGCCTGACCAGGGATGCTGTCATGGGTGCCTGTGGCTAGTGTACCATTGACTCTCCCCACCCTCTCCCCCAGCTCCATGAGCACCAAGTCCATGAGACACTGGTGGGCCACCACCTCCCCCACCCTGTGCAGTAGGGTGTCTGGGTGGCTGCCTATGGAGCCCTGGCCTACAGCGTGCCCCCAAGACCACACACACTCAGGACTTTTTACACACAACAATCCAAGTGTCTAGGCTCTGGAACAGACTCTGCTCCAGAGGTGGTGCAAGCATCTACTCTGGACTCATTCAAATGGCATTTGGATGATTATCTTGCAGGGGTCATTTGACCCCAACAGACTTCCTGCCTATGGCAGGGGGGCTGGATTCGATGATCTTGCACAGTCCCTTCTAGCCCCTAATGTCTATGAATCTATGAGTCTTTATTTCCATCCACTACAACACACTCTCTCCTGCCTTCCCTCCCCAACAACACTGTCCATTCCACCCTCCTTCCCCAACAACAGTCCCCTTGATCCTGAACCCCAAAGCCCACCACCAATAAAACACTCTCTTCCCTGTGAAACTATTTACAGTGTGGTTGGTGCAGTGTCAGGGCTGGAGCTGCCTGTGGCACAGAGCCTGGGAAGAGGCTCCCAGAAGCCCATCTCTGGTGGCATCACCAAAGGTGCAGACACTGCAGCAATGCTGGCAGGCTGGGGGCTTGGCCAGGGGTGAGGGCAGGTACTGTCCAGGCTGCTCCCCCTCTTCCTCCATAGGGCCGTGGTCAGCAGGGCCTGTGGGCAGAGCTGGCTCAATGGCAGCCATCTGTTGCTTAGGGCCCACATGGCAGACAGATGAATGGTGGGCAGCATCCCAAGCATGTAGCCTGGCAGCTAAAGGATCCAGCTCAGGAGCAGAGACAGGGTGCACTGACCACTGCAGGCACTGCTAGACCACCTCCCACACCCAGTGTGGGGCTTGGCAGGGGGCCTCAGGTGGCTGCCAGGGGGCAGGTGGGGCTAGGGCGGAGCAGCAGCAGCTGCAAGGGAGCATGTGGGGCTGAGGCCGGAGGCTGGGCTACATGCAGCACAAAGGTGACCACCAGGGCCATGAAGATGTCCAGCACCCAGTGGTCCTCTGTGGCCTCCACTGCCCAGGCTACCATAGCAGCCTGCCATTCCTGGGCCTCCATCATGCTCTTGAAGAGGGCAAGAGGTCCTTCCAGTTCCTTTCCCTCTCACACACCACATCCTCAGCTTGCTAGGCCTGCAAATCTGACACCCTAGCCTTTGCAGCAGTGACCAGCCAGTCCAGCAGCAGGGTTTTGTCCTGGGTGTGCTGCTGATGGAGGTGGTGCATAGGGATAGCTTAGTCTACTGCACAGTGAAGTAACTTGTGTAGATGCATCCAGTGATTCTCAACAGCAGTGCTGCTGCTAAATTCAGAAAAGTTATGGAGAGGTCCCTTGAGGCTGAAAAGGCTGAACACCTCTTATCTAAGCCCACCGGTCTAATCAAGTCTGATATGTTGCTACTTTAGAAGAATGTTACAAGGGCCTAGCTGGATTTACTCATTCTGCAGCTGGAGAACGTGTTCTGGGAATGGTGGCACAGTTTCCTGTCATAGTTAGCCAAACTGCTTCTCACATAATAAATATGTTCCTGGCATACTGTGCTGTGCTCAAAAGTCAGGCTACACAAACTGTTGCTGTGGCTAATTCTTGATTAATCCTTTTGCTTTAGTAATCTGATAGGCAAGTTTTGATTGTGTTTTAGGCAAGTTTTGACAGGCTGATGAGAAGTGGCTGGGGGCTATGCTGAAGCTCTCAGAGATCAGCCAGGGCCCAAGCATGAGAGAAGCTTTGAGTCATGCTGGGTGATCCCAGCAGTGAGGGCTAGCATATAAGGCTGCTTGAATGAGGGTTTTTAAAAACATCACTTCAATTTAGAGAGAATTAAACAACTAAATTCCCATGGCGTGTACACAAGGGTGGGGGACCTGATCCTTACCTGCCTCTTCAACAGTGGGGTGGGTGGGATGAGCTGCCAGTAGGCTGAGTGGTCCCTGAGTTGCATGGGGCCCCCCAGGCGGCACCCTTCCGCTGGCACTTGGCCTGGGCAGTCCTAGGGGGCACTGTAGCCATGGAGGGAAGCACCAGCTCCTCCACAGCCACGTAGGGAAGCACTGGGCCCTCCACACAGCTTAGGCAGGCAGGGAAAAAAAACATCACTCTCACCATTTTTTTTTTTTTCTTCAGTGGACTCTGTCTACATAGGCTGCTGCTGGGTCCTACAGCCCCTGAGCTGCACGGGATCTGCCAATCCCTGAGCAAGTCAGCTTCCAGCGCCCTGGAACTAAATTAAAACACATCAGAGATGTTTTATCTTGCTACATACCAAAGTCATTTAACGTGGAATATGCCACCAAGCGTGCAAACAGCAATGCCATTAAAGTGGTGCAAAAGGTCATGTAACCCACTTTAAAGGCCAATTTTGTGGCATGTACAAAGGCCTTAAGGCACCACTTAAGGGAGCTTTGTCATGGTTCAGGGCCTGTTACACCTTTGACCTCCTCTTGCTCTCTCTTGCCCTCACCTGTTCTGGCACAGAATCCCTCAGTTCCCCAGCCAGGCCCCAGAGTATAATGCCCTAGCTATGAACCAGGATTATTTACATGGCCTAAGTGGGAGCAAACCTGTTTCATCTCCTCTTTGGGAGTTGTGAATACAATAATATAAACAGCCAGCCTGTCCAACACCAAGTATTGTTTGATCACAGTAGGTGGGCCAACATAACAAGGGGCAAATGTTCTAACACAGCAAGCAGGCTGCCTCTGCTTCTTACCTAAGTATAGTCAGAATTTACTAGGCGCTGGACCAGGGCATTAGTCTGCTTCCCTGCAGTTCCTGTATGTCCCTGTTCCACCCCTGCCCCTCAACAGAACTTTTGTGGGTCCAAGGTTGTTTGGTTGCCTGTCTCTTGAATCTAGTCAAACTGATTGATGCAGTTCCTTAAAGAGTAAAGAAAAGAGATAATATTCTAAACAGTTGTTTCACTGCATTGTTTTTTAATTACTGCTAACTAGAGGGGCATCCAAAATCTTTGTCTATTGCCCTATGTGCAGCCTAATCAATGCCTGAGTTAACCCTTTGTACTCGTACATCAAATAATACATCAAGACACAGTTGCATATATACTGTTACAGGCAACTCCCACATCCCTCAGTCTAAGTAGGATTTACGTAGCCTCATGCTGACCATTTGTACCTTGTTGGGGAGGATTCCATCCTGTAGAGCAAAGCACATGGGAGCAATAAGAAAGCCTGTTTATACCAATAAACATCTTCTGTCCAATCTGGCAGATGAACTCATCTCTCCAGTGCCACTTCATGAGCATTTCTGTGACTGTCATTCCTTCTCCCGACTTTTTTCTCCTTCCCTATAACTTGTTGCAGATGTGGTCTCCATTTGCAGAAACCAGCTCAGCAGCTTCTCCTCAGCCTGCTTCTGTTTGTAATTCCTACATTTTGTTATTAAAGCAAATGAGGCAGTTTGGGCAGTGCACAATATTTCCTTGCTTCAGCCATGACAGAAAAGAGAATGCTACTGAGCCATGGCAAACTGGAGCAGCTGTGCTACCCACTTGCAGAAACTCATAGTAGTGATTTCCAGAGCTAATCTCCAAGGAGGTCAAGAGCTGGAAATTCTGAGCTAATTTTTAAATGGGAAAAGCAGAGAGCTGATTACATGCCCTAGCTTCATTCCCTTCACTGCAGTGAAAGCATTAATTCATGTTATATATAAAGGTACTTCCTGAGCATTAGCCCACACATGACTAGTAACTAGCTGGACAGAGCAAGTGTGCTTCAGTCAGATTTTTTCTAAGATAGAAAAAGTAGGAAAATACTGCAGAAACTATCTTTTCATTCCTAAAACCCTGGAATACCTGCAGTTCCCTGTCAGGAGAGAGCAGATGGCTCCCGTAGTACAGGAAATGTCCCCACTGTTGGAAAAAGTTGTTGGTGAACAAGAGACGACTGTATGAGAACAGCTGTGTTTTGTGTGTAAGAATTCTTGGCTCCTTTGTGCTACAAGATGAATCCAGGACCCTGACTTGGTTTATGTTGCAAATGACAGGGCTAGAAAAACAGGAGTAAATGTCACTATGAAATGCAACACAGAATTGCAGCATCTCAGGCTTACAAAAGCCTCTCTGGGGGTGTGTCTTTTGTAGCCCAGCATGAGGCTGATGATGAATTATAATCAGCTATTCTGTCCTCACTTCCTACTTGCTCCCTTTCTGAAGAAAGGCTGTTGTTCAAGAAGAGATTCTTGAAATATCACTTACGGTCGTGAGCAAAAAGTTGGACTTCTGAGCCCCACATCCTGGGGAAGAAGCCAGAGAAGTCCCTCATGAGCATTAAAAAAGTAACCTACTGTGAGCTGATGGAACAGGAAGACTCCTTTGACCTTCAGGGGAGGTAAAGATCTCCATAATAGGGATCTTGTTCCTGAAGGAGTTCTAGTGTAAGTATTTTGCAGGGCAGCTACTGCAACAGCAATAGGTGCACACAGTGACCAATGGGAGCCCATGAACCACAATTTCCCATTGGTTCTATGAGATCCTGAAATGCTTTTGGAAGAAATACAAGCTGCACAATGCTACTCTAACAACCCTGGTGACCCACCAAGACACTGGAGATGGTAAAGGAGAGAAATCATATTGCCTCTTAAATTTACTACCTGGTGACAGCTACCAGGCCATGTGGGAGCAAATCTTCCACAAGGACCTGTAGATGGAGCACAAGAGACCTGAACTGGCAGGCAGCCCACCAGACACACCCTGTGTGGGCATGGAGAAACAGTGCAGGGCAGAGAGGTCCATTAAACTGTGTAAAGCAGACCTGCCACTAACAGGTAGAAATGATCAACCACCTCTTCTGGGACTGCCCATACACCAGAGAGGTGCAAAAGAAAGTCCGTGCACTCCTTCTGGTGGGGACAGTGGTCAGAAACTTGACCAGAGAAGCTGTTCTCTATAGGTACCTGATCAGAGAGCTGTGGGGAAAGGAATGGGGGGCGGGGGGTGATAAACCCCTTAATTTGAACAGGCCGGGGACGAAAGGGTTCAGGAACATTTCACCCTGCTTCTCTTTTCCCATCCACAACAAGAAATCTGAAGCCAATGTAAGAAACAAATGTTTTACTTACACCTTGAACACACCGTAGACACACTCCGTAAACTTCACCACGAGGCACTTCAATGCCTCGTACCACACTCCTTGCCGGCAGTTCCCTTTAAACTCCGTAAATGCCACAACCGAAAACCTCAAACCATAGGGTACTTGAGAGCTTTTTAACACTTATCCGCTGCAGACTATCGGATGGGGGCGTCCGGGAGGAAAGGGAACCATGGACGCAGGACTTTGGTAAGGGTGATCAGGCCTCCCGATGCTATGTGTGGTCCCACCTTTCCTTTCCTGGGCTTTGCCTTTTATACTGCCCCAACAGCCAATTAGATTGGGTCTTTCTTCCCACGCTGAATGAGCTGCATGAGCCGGGGATTTTGCTGCATGCATGCATGCATGCTTAGCGCAGCTAATTGGGCTGCACCCGCTGTTTCCCCTCACAGCGAGCACAGTTTGCTGGCGTTTGGTCACTCTTTATCACTACTTATTTATCACAATAGCAAGGGACCCTGACAGCCTCCTTTGACCAGTTCATATCCTGCTTCAGGTATGCACTGTGGAAAGTCAGGAACCAACTCATGAACAGTCAAGAACTATATTAAAATGGGATGAAGTGAAGTGTACTGGTACTACAGGAAGACAAGAGGACAACAGGAAAGAAATAGCAGATCTCATATGGTAGAGAGGGGTATGGGAGACTTTTTCAGGGGCAAGCTCTCTGAGGAGGGCAGTGGGTGGGGGTATGGAGATGGGTTTGAGTGTACAGATATGCGGTGTGAACTGTCTAATCAGTTTTTAATGGTTTAACTGTCAAAGTGGTGTGTGTGTGTGTGTGTGTGTGTGTGTATATATATATATGCACAGAAATAACTATTTATAGAGGGGAAAAGGAGTTCTAGTGTAATGGGTTTTTTTCAATGTTTTAACAGTCAAAGTGTGCTTTGGTTTGCCAATGAACTACAGGGGCCACTTGGCAGGGTGTTGAAGGTAAAGTTTACACACACACACACACACACACACACACAAAATTGCAAAAAAAAAAAGGAGTTCTAGATCAGCATAGGTTGTTGCCTGCCACTCCCCGAAGGTGTGACTGCAGCTTATGTCCACATACTTTAAACTAGCCAGTTTGGGTGACACTAATTGCAGTAGCTGCAGCAGAACCAAGCTCAGCTCAGAGTCACTAGGTAGCTACCCACAGGCAGATTTCAGACTGACTCAGGTATTTCTGCACAGTCACTCTTCTGGACTGCTGTGAAACCTTATCTCTAAAGGTGTCATGAATTCAAACAGCAGAGGAGAGAGCCAAAGAGATGGTTCATTGCAAACCAAGTGGCACACCTTAGCCAGCAGGTCTGCACAGGTGCTGGGCGGTGTCCTTGCTGGGGCTTTCCATTGCAACAGGTAAGGAGCTCTGGCAATGTCCTGGTATTTAGCTACATCTAGCTTGCTCTTTCAGCTTGTCTCACTTTCTGATGCAGTCATCTTCTTTCTCACCCCTACCTTCCTGGGCTCTCTTACTCCCTGTCAAAGGCTGTGGCCACTGGCACTGAACACCACTTATATCCCAACAGCCCCTGGCTCTGTACTAAACTGCTGATCTTGAGAAGCTGGGCAGGGTAATGTGTCTGCAGTTTAAGTTCTATGAGATCTCTTCCTTTACTTGCAGTGAAGAGTGTTGCACTTTTCTGTTACTGAGTGCAAGGCAGGACGAGCTGGCTGGGTTAACTATGCATATTGGTTGCGAAGAAAGGTACTTCTTCTGCTGTTGACTTTAGCAGGGTGAAGTTTTATTATGAGGAACCACGAATGCAGGTTATGATGAGCGGCTTCAGGAATACGGAGTTACACAAACTACGTTACGGCCAGATACCGCAGACACACGAAGGCCTTTGGATGAGACGAAGAAGTGACTGGATTGTCACTCAGGGAGTCTCTACCTTTCTGTTCTGCGGTGGGTTACATATATACCTTGGGTTTGCGTAAGCGCGCTATGTCATACTGCGGCAAATTTTAGCCTATGGCAGCGCATATTGTGTTACCCAGTGACAAGCCCTAGCTTATGGTTGTTAGCTAAGCACTGGACATCTTTGTCTAATTGCATTGTGCTGAAAATTTCCCTTGCTGAGCTCTGCAGTACTCCTCGTCTGCCTTAATTGAGGAATTGTGGCCTACTTCTTCCTGTGTTGCTAAGCACTGCGGCATTCCCCTTCTAATTTGGCAGCTGCAGTTTACTTCTCCATTTTGTGGCCATAAGTTTCGTTAGTGGCTGGTGCACTGCTTAAGGCCTTGTTAGTTAGCAACACCTCAAGTTATCTTTTTAGAACTGTGTCTGGGACTGTGTCATGAGCATATGCACACATTTATATTTGACATGTCTTTTTGCTTATGGCACAGTGTTATACATGACCTCGAGGTTAAGGTTTGTATAGGTTTCATTGAAGTGCTGCTGGGTTTCGAGATTAAGTTCTGCGTATGCTTTAGGAGAGTTTTGTAGTTTAAGCTCTTCGTATGGGTTAGGCAAGCAGGTGTATACAAAAGTAGATAGCGAAACCAACTTGTTATGCAACATTTAGATCATCGCACAACCGAAGCAACAAATGAGAATACTTGGGAAAGGAAGTAGCAACGTGAGTAGTGGAATAAGAAAGCTGTGTATTTAATTTGACATGGATAACCCCAGAGAGTCGAACAATCCTGTAAGCTATCCCCTTTGCGTTAAACCCGAGATTTTGTTGACCTTTGCTGCCATTTTGCGCATTTTGTCGAGTTGGAGGTGGAGCGGGACACTGACATTGGGAATGGAAATACAACAGTATTTTTGAGACAGATTGAGATATTGGCAGACACCACCATGCATAAGCAGCATAGCATCCAGCGCTAACCGATTTTGGAACATCATACGCGACATTTCTTGAAGTTGGGTGTTGATTAGTTGGAAAGATGGACACGTGGAGTTGGCTAGGAGTTCGACTTCTTTTTGGAGTTCTGCTATCGCGACACGTGCCTTGCCAATTTCAATTCCCCAGGAGAAAGTGCTTTTAAGGCCCCGGCGTAGTTTTTGTTGGACTTTCTCCCCCCAAGTGAGTTGGCTCCGCACTGGGGCACGCTTAGACTTGTGTGAGAGAAAATTGGGACTTGGCGGGGACAAGGTGTTAGTACTAACGGGGGGCAAAGGAGAACAGACGACAAGAAGCAGTTAACCCCACTTAACATGGCCAGGAGTATTGTTTGAAGGACTCTATTTGAGCATGCTTAGAACATGCTGAGCAGTGCAGAAATAGAAAGGGAGGAGCAATTTGGGCACGTGTATGGATTGGCATAACTTCCAAGATTTGGTTGGTACACCTGGAAGTAGCAATGAGGATGGCGGAAGTTCCACGGAAGGGCTCGGCCGTGACACATAGCGGAGAAAATAGCAGCTCTGAGAACAGGGAAGAAATAGGAGTACGGAGTATCGTTGTGGGTGAAATTGACGCTAGCAGATTTATTTTAGGAAGTAAGAGAAGGGGGTGTATGGAGCAGGTTCTGTTTGATGTAAGGTGAACGGGTTGGGGACCTGGGATTGCTTGTACCTAGAGTTACTGAACCCTTGGGTGGAAGGGAGAGGAATTATGGTGGGGTGATGGAATTTGGGTCTCACTGAAGGGACGAGTTGGGGCAAGTCCAGATTAGGCTGTTTGGGTCCGCGCCTCAGGGGATAGATTTACAAGTGATATTTTGGGGTGTGGTGATAATTATTTTGGTTCCCCCCCCTCAACAAACGTACAGAAATGGAAGTGTAGGGGTTTTTTGAGGTGCGTATGGAAAAATTTGGAGGCTATTGAAAGGTTATGTTCGACCCAATATTTTCCTGTACTTGGATGGTAATGAAGTGTGGGGGTTTGCGTCGTGTTGAGAACCAGCAATGGATGTTAAGTGGGAGAAGAGTAGGAAGTAAAGTTGGATCCGAAGCATGTTTTGGAGTGCGTAGACAGGCTATCATGCTGGAAGAGGGTTCTCCGGTGAGATTAGTTTAAGCTGAGAGTTGCATCAGAATAGTGTTTTGACTAGGAGGATTATTGGCAGTGAGCTGGTGCAGAATGTGTAGCATTAGGAGGAACAGTAAGGATATGATGATTTTGGAATGGCTGGTCTGGTCTTATGAAGAACTTCCTAAAACGACAAACAAAATATAAAAGGGGTGGGGAGGATACAGAATGGTGGATGTAAGGCGGCAGCAAAAGGATTACGAAGCTCGGACTTGACGTCAGGACAGCTAATTATGGTGCACAAGGATGGTGTGAGCTTTGCTAGTTGTAAGGGAAGCATGGACTAGGTAAGTGTTTGGATATAGCCCTGGCTGTACTATGTGGCTCTTTATTGGCGTGGGGCAGTTGTTTTGATGATGCGGGATGGTAATCCAGATGGTGTCATCGGCATTGTACCGGGGCGTTTAAGGTGTTTGTGGTTTGTTTGGTACAGCTGGCCAAAGGATTTTGTCTGTGTTGAGGTTAATGAGTGCTGGAGCAAGATGTTTATTCCAGTTCTTATAGGATTTATTTCCTCGGAGGTGGAGGGGTTTTTTTTTTTTAGAAGGCTGATGTGCCTTTTAATTACTCTGTTGGATTGAGGATGATAGGGTAAATGTAGGTGTCAAGTGATGTTATGCTCAAGGGCAAAATTGTTGAGAACTTTGGAGTTGAAGGGAGGGATACCATTGGATTAGATGTCAGTTGGAGTTTCTCAGCTGACGAACGATGAGGTAAGCGCTGTTATAACGGCCTGTGCCGTGGACTTAAGAATTGGGATGGCGAGATCCGAAGTTAACACAAATAAGGGCTTTGTTGGGGATGCTTGCCCCAGCAAAGGCTTTATAAGATTTACTTGCCAGGTGGATCCTGGTGTGAAGTAGCTCGGATTAAATGCCTCATTCTGATGAGACATAGGGTGAGGCTTTTCCTTTGCACATGTTGGGCAAGCTTGGGTTATTCGGGTCTAATCGTCACGGGTTCCGTAGGGTAAGGTGGGCGCCCCAGAGACATTGGTTTTTCATCGGTGGTATGCTTTTTGGGGCCCCGGATGGCTCCAGTGTTCATGTAGCTAATGTAGGAAAGGGTCAACTTCTTCTGTCTGATGGGAAGCAACCTGTACATTAATGTCAGTACTCAGCGGGTCCTCGAGCAGTTTGTCGATGATTTTATGTACCGGGTCCATGTCGACTTTATGTGACTTGGTATGTTTGATGAGGGGAAGTGTGGAAAACTGCAAAAGTAGATCCCAGATCTTCGTCTATTGATTAAGGTTTTCCGTTGGTTGGGCCGTGCCCATGACGATTTTATAAATGTATTGAGTGTTAATAGTAATGACGGGAACCGGAAGCATATGATTGTGGTGTTGTAAACAATGCTTCAGTAGGGCCTTAAAGCTTTTGAGTTTAAGTAGCTGGGCTGAGGCCGGTTCTGGCATGCTGCAAATAGTTACATGCTTGCAGTGTTGACAGTAATATCCATAGCGTCCATCGTTACAAGTAGTTCCATCAGACGCCATCTATGTTGGTGTAATTGTCTTATAGAGTTGCAGAGCTGGATTAAGTTGTACCGGAGGTGGCAGTGGCAAATCGTGATATTGCTAATGTGCCCACTGGTATTGGAATGTTAACAAGGTGGACCATGTTGACGGCTCACCTTGAAAATGTGGCTCCGGTCGTGTGGGATCGATATGTGGCAACAGCGTGGTGGTGGATGCCTGGAAGGTCCCGTGTCTTAAAGTAAATCCGGAGGCAAGGCTGGCGGCTAGGATAATTTTCGCCAATGTACTATACTGATGTTGGGGACCCTGTAGGGCTTTATGGGATGCAAATACTAGCTGGTCTTTGCTGTCTTTTACAGTGACTCACAAGTGGGCATCGGTATAGCTAGTGGTAACTGTCATCAGTTTGGAAAAGTCAGTGGGTGCAAGCGGGATGTTTTTGACCATGAGCAGTAACAGTATTAAAGCTTTTTGATCTTTTGTAGTCCATGGCGCGTGCTGTCGGAGCTTGGTGCGAGCTTAACGTTGAAGGTGCGCTAGGGTTGGAAGGTGGTCGGGCGTGATATAATGTCTATACCAGTTGAGATGTTCTAGAAGTTGCTGAAGCTCCCGCGTCGTCTTAGGGAAAATATACTGCTCGTCCATCTTCGGGTTGACAAATGGAGTTTTGCTGTGTGACGCGGTTGTACGGCAGGTTCCTGCAAATTGGGTACTTAGAAACGTGACTCATTGTTTGGGGGCAACAAGATTTTTGAAGATTGGGAGTTCACCTTTCACTTTGCAGGTGCGACAGTAGGTCTGTGGTGACTTGCTGGACCCACTTGGTGTCCCTCCCCATGATGGCGATGTTATCTGCATAGTTCTAAACTCAGAGGGTAGATTGAGAGATTTGTGGGTTCTTCTCTAAGAACCGCTTGAGTGAACAGTTTATAGCGGTGGTTGCCAATGCTGGGGAGTTGCGATATCCCTGAGGGCAGACATTTCAGCAAAACATTTGGCTATTAATGCACATGTTGAGGATCCTGACCTCATCACAAAGCGGGATGGAGTAGAACATGTCCTTTAGGTCGATGGTTGTACCTCATTAAGGTCTGCTTTGGAATTGCGCCATTTCGAAGAGAATTTGGGGAAGTGTTGCGGCTTTTGGTTGTATTAGGGGACAACATCGTCGGTTAGCTTCACTATAATCAACGACGGGTCGTACAGCGTCTGGCCTCCTGGGTTTGGCGATTCCCCACCCTGGGGACAGGTAATAGCTGGCCGTAATACACTGGATACATCTCTTTTTCTCCAGGTCTGTAAGGAGGTTTTGGAGCTGCGGACGAAGCGTGTTTTTGGTAGGTATAGGCTGGAATCGCTACGAACTGTTGGTACTCACAGCTGGACGGTGGACATCATCTGCTGGAACGCTAATGGGTAGAGCTTCGAAAATGATTTGCTTTAGGTTAAGGGTTTTAGTCCCTGGGACACCAAGTATGTTGTGGCTTCTAAGAACGGCCATTAGCGGTTGCGGGTGTCCCTGAACCTTGAACTTGACAACTGGCATGGGTGCCGTGGTGTTGAGCTCTTGCACCTGAATAATGCGAGCCGTTGGTTGATGAGGTGTGGCTTGTTGCAGGACGTTGATTTGCACACCTGTGTCTAAAAGAAACTGAACGATACTGGTTTGATTGTTATTGTGGGGGTTAAGGACATGGATAATCGTATAGGGGCATTTATCATCTTTATTCTGAGGGAAATGTGGTACTGACAGGCTGCCGGATTGATACCCGGTGGCCATCACTCGTTTTTTGTCTGCTCCTGTCTTTCTTGAAAGGTAAACCCCAATCTTTGTGCAAGCTGTATTTGTCCTGTGTCCCCTAACCCCCCAAGTTGTTGCTTGGTTAGGCTCGATCGGTTGAGAAGGAACCTAAAGCGTACTTTCTCCTCCAGAGTATGCTGTGGGGGCTCTGGTCGGGCATTCCCATAAGTTTTTTGGGGCCCAGTAACCACCTTAACTGCTCATGTCTCAGGCCTGGGATCGGCAGTACAGCCTCGGATTGTACTTTTGACTGGGGCCAGCTTTGTTAGTATTGTGCTTATTGCTTCCCCCACACAAGAGTCTAATAACAGCTTGAGGAAAACTCGGCACATTGGCGGTGCATATATGTCAATGCCTGATTTTATAATCGATGCTAACAGTGGTATGTTACCGGGAGATTCTAAAAATCTATGTGGTTAATTTCTACCCTGGTCTTGTGCCGTGAGGTTTACCGGGTGTCTAGTGGCATCTCAATTTACATATTGCATTCCGCATATGCCATATAGAAGGCCCGCACCTGTTGGCTCAGGCTTTTCTTCGTATTATATGTGTGCTTTTCCTGTTAGTATTGGGTAGAGTACAGCCAATAACGGGATCGGCCACAGCCTGTTGTCGTGGATTTCTGTGGAGTGTGCACCCACTCCCCGTCCCCACCCGGGCTAACAAATCAGATACTCGGCCTCGGCAGCATCTACCTATTTGGAAGCAGTTTCTATTACGAGGCGACCCTGCCACTGTATCGGGGTTTTTGTCACTGTTTGCTTTGTGACCTCGTACAACTCCTTCAATTCCCCCTGATTGCGGGTGCATGTGGTGATGGCTTGAGTGGCCTGATTAGTGACGGGGTTTATCAAGGTCTTAGTGATAATTACTGGGAATGCCTCAGGGGCCGCCGGTGGTGGGTCCTCCTGCTCGGTTGGTAGATCAGCGGTGGGCTCAGTGAGGGAGGGGTAGAGGGCAGTGTCTTTCACCGCTGGGTATGGAGGCGGGGCCGGGGGATTTCCGCTTTCGATGGGAGGGGCCGAGGGTGTGACATATGCGGGGGGCGGAGTACTTGTCAAAGTTGGCGCAATTGTACTCCTTTGGGTACTACCCTTGATGCAGTTGCTGGCACCATGTTGGGGTGGTGGCGTTATAGCTTTGTCCAGGGCAATCTGAGCTGCGGAGTGTAGCTGTGCCTCTAGGTCCGCATTCTCCCGCAGAGCAGTCATAAATGCATGAAGTAGAACATTAATCATTTTTCCTTTACTCCATTTCGGTGCCCCCTACTTGCCTGGGATGTGCCCTTGGGTCTCTAGGTTTTTGCGGAGTGTGCTCAATAGTTCATGCCTCCTTGATCCCAGCTTCACGGCTAGACAATTAAAATTGTCGGCTGGGGTCGGTTCACCACCCTCCCTGGCATGCCTTATAAAGCAAACGCACTCCTGTGACGGGGTTGCCCCCTCTTTCTGGCTAGGCTTTCACCCGAGCTAGAACCGCTGTTTCTACGGTTGCTTGAGGCCTAAAGAGTACTCGGGAGTTGGACAATAAACAGCCCAAAGCCCCTGGAGCCAACCCAGTCACCATCCACTCTTTGTGGGTTGCGTCTGACGGCTTGGATGATGTGATGGAATCCATCGAGAGGAACCCAGACACCCCCGTGCCAGCGGTGGTGTTGGTACCTCCCGCTTGATGGAAAGCGATATGAGCCCATAGTTGATCACTTGTGGTGACTGGGCGAATGCCCTGT
>JAGPOW010003447.1:2768557-2790955 GCA_030014935.1 Caiman crocodilus | reverse complement strand
AAACAACATTTTTATGATGGGGAGTATGTCCTCTTCATAGGGCTCCACCTCCCCTGCACCCTGCTTGTACCACATCTGCCGGGTTGGATTTATGACCTTTGCAGCAGGCCCAAGTTTTGACCAGGGGCTCACTTGGTTGTTCAACACTTGTGTACCTGCCCAGCCTCAAACATCTTACCTCGGGCTTCCTTGCTCCAAGGGTTTGCTGATATCTGGCTTGCCGTCGCAGGTAACCTTCGGGGTGGTCTTTCCACACACTGCAGCCCGCCCCTTTCTCGCCTGCCACGACTTCGATCTTTCAGTGGGTGGGGCTTTGTGTAGTGTGATTACCCTCTTCAGCTACCTGCGTCATAGGTGTCTTCTGCGAGGCTCCTCCTTCCCTACACCTCGCCCTTCCCCTTCCCGGCGGATCTTGGGTATATTTGTTCGTACTTGCGTACTCCCTCAGGCACGCCACTAACAAGCTCATCCTTCGCTCAATTTCCCTATTGATACACCTCAGTCCCTTCTGACCCGGGGTAACACCAAAGAAACAAAACTCTTGTGAACTTAACTATGACTCACTGAGCCTAATGTGGGACATTCTCTGCCCCTGTAAAACTCCCTGGTGAGGTCCATAGCCTTGCCGCCCGTCAGCTTATCAACCGGATCACTGCCCATGACCTGGTATGTTAGCCCTCTCTTCCCGTGACAGCTCCCCATCCCTCTTTGTCTGGTATCTCCCTGAGTAACCCCCTCTCTGGGTTTTCCCTGACTTGCAGCCCTCACTCTGGGTCTATCCTGGCTTGCAACCCTCCTTCCAGGTCTTCCCCAGACCGCAGCCCTCTCTCTGGGTCTTCCTTGGGTTGCTGGCCTCTCCACGCCGCCGAGGCTCTTACCCCACTTTTCCCTGGCTCACCCACAGCAGCCATGCAGTCCTTCAGCGTCAGTTCGTCCCCGGGCTCTTTTTGTTTCTCGCTCCACACACTGACGATCGGCTCAGGCATTTCGCGCCTCCAGCCAACTTCCCCAGCCTGGCTTTCTCCCAGAAGCCACGTGCCCACCCCGCTTCTCGCCGCGGTCGGCTCTTTTATCCCCACCGGCTGGTAATTGGCGATGACATCACCCACCATCCGCAGGTGACTTGGGGCGTTGTCCCGGCAGTGCGCGGGCTTCTCCGGCCGACTGTGCTCCCCCTCGCATCCTGCAGTGAGTAATTTGTTTTTTTCCTTTTCTTTTCCCTCCATTCTGCCCTCTGTCTCTGGCTCTGGGGCTCCCTCTATGAGCTCAGGAGTTTCCTCCGTCTTTCTCCGCCTGTGACAACTTGTTTAGCCTCTTTCAATTCATGAGCTCCTCAGGGCTCAGTTAATTCTTGTTTACACACCTCCAATTCCTATGCATGCCTCCTATACGTGCCCTTAGTCAAAAGGGGTACTTGTTCATGGCTTCTCCCCACAAGAGTCCAGCATCAACTGCTTAATCCCTGTGCACTCTTAAGTGAAGGATTTTTCATCAATCAATGAATTCTCATTCATGTCTTATCAATTACACATTTACTGTCCTTTGGGCTTATCAAATCCATGCCTTCCCTGGAAGTATCCTTTTTGATAGGTACCACTATCACCAGCCTGTCAGCTCCAACCAGTAGCGCCCCCAAGAAGCCTCACAGCTGCTGCAAGCATGAAGAGGCTTACCCTAATGTTCTGATCCTGGCACCTGTGAGTTGAGTGACTGATTCTTCCCTGCCAGTTACTGTTCACCAGCTCACTCCAACTACCCCAGGCTCACTCTGAGCCAGGACCCAGGTTCATCTTGCTCCCAGTCCTCCTCTGTGCCTGCACACAGAAATGCACCCCTCTTCTCCAAGAGACTGTGCACTCCCCTCTCTGGGGGTTATGGTTCTCATCCCTCTCACTTTTTGGACTGCTGTGTTTCTTGGGGCCCAGTCACATCTAGCTCCCCAGCCACATGATTACCAACAGCTGGGGACTGCTGGAAGCTGGGGCTTACTGGCACTTCTGGGTTCACTCCTGGATAAGCTGGTCAGTGGTGGTAGGAACCTGGCATGGCTCCTGGCTGAATCAGGTAGGGACCCAGTTGCTCCCAGGTGTTGGGGCTGGCTCCCAGCTGCACTCAGGCCCACTGGCAACCATGGAGGCTCCAGTTATACATGGGGTCTCTCTCATAACAGGAGCTGAGAAGAGGTTCCCTGTTACATACCCCTCCCCTTTTGATAGTCTGTCACAGTTCCTTACATCTAGTTTTTTTCACCCCATGTGATACGTGCTTTAGTTGGTATTTGTCCATTCCCTCCACCAGGTGATTGTTGTTCTTGCAGCTTCTTGACAAGAAATCTACCATTACATTTTGCTTCCCCGGTTGGTGCTGTACAGAAAAATAAAAAGGCCATAGGGCCAATGCCCACTGCAATATCTAGGTGTTATCTTTTCTTAATGGATTGTAGCCATTTCAAGGGAGCATGGTCTGTAACTGGAACAAACTTCCTTCCTAGTAGATGGTAACAAAAAAGTCTAATGCTCCATTTTATGATGAAGCATTCACATTCAGTTGTAGAATACCTTGTCTCTGGGCCTAGCAATTTCCAGATTGCACATGCACCTGGTTATTTTTTGCCCTCTACCTGCAATTATCCCTAATGCTATCCCTAAAGCAGCAGTTTGTAAAGTGAAGGTCCTATTAAAGTCCAAGGTATAGAATTACTGGGCTCTGACATGATACCTCCTTTAGCTGTTCAAAAGCAGTGAGGGATCTTGGAGACCACTGGAGGGCTCACCTTTTCTGATCCTTGATCAGTTCGATCGGGGTGCTAAAATTTCTGAAAACTATGGGATGAACTTTCTATAGTAATTAGTAAGGCTCAGGAAGGATCTTAGCTGCTTTTTATTTGAGGATGGTCTGTAAAAGTTAATGGCCTCTATCTTGTCTGCCAGGGGTTTGACCTGGCTCTACCCCACTAAAAAACCCAGATATTTGGATTCCTTGTTCCCCAGATAATTTTTTTGGAGGTTTGCTGTTAATCCCATGAGCCTGAGTCCTAAAAGGACCACCCACCAAGATGGTTCTCCCATTGCTCTGAAAACATGATGTTGTCATCTATGTAGGTCACTGCATAGGTTACTGCATGATCTGGTGCTAACAGCTGGTCCATCAACCTCTGAAAAGAGGCAGCCACTGCATGTAATCCAGAAGGCATCCATGTAAACTGAAATTACCCCCACAGGGTCCCAAAAGCCATTTTCTCCTTATATTTCTTGGTCTTGGGAATCTGCCAGTACCCCTTTGTTAAGTCCAATATATAGATATGAATTGTGCCTGGCCAATCTTTTCTAGCATTTCCTTAATATGGGGCACAGGGAAAGCATCAAAAACAGATATTGTATTGACTTTCCTAAAATCAGTCTACAACCTTATAGTCTCATCTGGGTTTGGTACTACCACCATAGGACTCCTCCACAGGCTGTATGATTCTTCAGTGATGCTCCTTCTTTTAATCTGGTCTAATCAGTCTATATGGTCCCATAAAGCCCATATAAATGCCTCACTAACTGCCTCCAATGTTCCCTCACTATGCATCCTGTCTGTGCTCAGTGATTAGAAGTGTCTCGGCACAGCAGAATTCTTAGCACAATGTGAGCACTCAGTGAAAAAGAGTCCCCAACACAGCGGGAAAAAGCCTTGGTGCAATGATCAGTCCCCACCAAAGCTTGCAGTTGCACTGTTTGCATGCATGCTACTGATTGGCTTATCGTAAATTATTCCTACCTGGCAGCTGGCAATTGGCTCACTAGCCATATAAAAGCTAGGGCAAGTTTCCGCCCAAGTTGGAGAACTTGCGTGTTCGTAGGAAGAGATTTCCACGTTCATCCCGGAGTGAAATTGAAGGCCTGATCAACCACCAATGACTCCCCATCACTGTTCATCCCGATGTACCCCGTACCCTGCATGCTCGGACAACATCTGTGTGCCACCCATATTTTCCTTTTTGCAACTTATACAGAGCGTACCTACACTGTACTGCAGTTTATAAGTAAAGTTCTTTTGAAATCAACCAACAAGCTTTTGTGCCTAATTCCACTCCATTGGTGCAGCCCCATCCGGCTATTCTCAGTCCCCACACATCCCTTGGGTGTTAGTATTTGATGCTTTACCTTTCAGGCTTTCCCTGGCTCCTTCATAAAGACATCAGGGAACTTCTTGACCATGTAACCTGTCCAATTGGCTGTCAATGGTGGGTGGCTCTGCTCCCTTCCTTTGCCTCTCAGTTATCCCTTCAGGCCCTAATTCACTATCATCCAAAATGGGGTTCATAAGTAGCCCTTCCTCTTCCCTCTACTTTTTTGGTACACCTGGAGCCTGTTGCAGTGACCTCACTATTCTGCCTCATAGTTGGTGGAATCTATTCTCCTTGTTATCATAAATAGGCCTTGCCACCAGGATAAAAGTTTGTTACCATTGTCAGGGAGAATCACCAAGACCCAGTCTCCAGTTTGAAATGTCCACTCCCTAGCTTTCTTGTCATAATATTCTTTTTGTTGCCCCTGAGCTCTTCCAATGCTGTCCCTTGCAATCTGGCATACCTGGTCCAATTGCTCCTTCAGTTCTATAGCCTGTCTCAGAGGCCACCATTCTATTGGATCTGGCTCCTGCCAACCATCACTTATGTCCAGGAGCTCCCAGGGCTGGTACCCATATACCAGCTCAAACAGAGAGCAACCCATGGGGGCTTGGGGTACCTCTTGCACTGCAAAAAGTAGAGTGGGTTTTCCTAAATCCCACTTTCGGGGGTCACCTTGTATATAGGCCTTGATCACCCCTTCAAGGTGTGGTTAAAGCACTCCACTAACCCATCCATTTGTGGATTCATACATTCATAGACATTCAGGCTGGAAGGGACCTTGGAAGATCATTGAGTCCAGCCCCCTGCCCCAGGGGCAGGGAGTCAGCAGGGATTATAGGATCCCAGCAAGATAAACATCCCAATATCTCTTGAAGACTTTCAAAGTGGGTGCTTGAACCACCTCTGGTGGCAGTCTATTCCAAACCTTGGGGGCTCGGACAGTAAAGTAGTTCTTCCTTATGTCCGGTCTGAATCAGTCTTGGTGGAGTTTGTGACCGTTTGATCTTGTCATCCCTTGGGGCGCTCTGGTGAACAGACGTTCCCCCAGATCCTGGTGAACACCCCGATAAACTTATAGGTGGCCAACAGATCGCCCCTGAGCCTGCGTTTTTCCAGGCTGAAGAGTCCCATGGCTCTCAGCCTCTCATCATCAGATCTGTTTTCCTGACCTCTGATCATGTGCGTGGCTCTTCTTTGAACTCTCTCAAGCTTCTCCACATCCTTTTTGAATTATGGAGCCCAAAACTGGATACAGTACTTCAGCTGTGGCCTCACCAAGGCCAAGTACAATCAATGAGAGAATGACATCCTGGGATTTGCTTGAGAATCATCTATTGATGCTTGCTTTACTAGCCACAGCATCACATTGAACGCTCATGTTCATCTTGTGGTCAATCATGACACCCAAGTCCCTTTTATCTGTAGTGCTAGCCAGTGTAGCACTACCGAGCCTATAAGGATGCTGCAGGTTTTTCCTCCCAAGGTGGAGAACCTTGCGTTTCTCTGTGTTAAACACCATTAGGTTCTCATCCGCCCATTTCATGAGCCTGTCAAGATCTACCTGGATCACCCTGCTGTCCTCAGGTGTGGATGCTTTACCACAGAGTTTGGTGTTGTCGGCAAACTTGGCCAGTCTGCTTCTGACACCATCATTGATGAAGATGTTAAAAAGTATAGGCCCTAGGACAGAGCCTTGAGGGACCCCACTGGTCACAGTGTACCACAATGAGTGACTTTCATCAACCACCACCCTTTGGGTCCTACCGCGGAGCCAATTCCCCAGCCAGCAGATCGCGGTGTGGTCAAAACCACAGTTAGCCAGTTTTGTCAAGAGGTGCTCGTGAGATAACAGATCAAAGGCTTTTTTAAAGTTGATATATAACATCAATCTCTTCCCCCTTGTCCAGGTGATAGGTTGTAAAAGAAAATGAGATTGGTCAAGTAAGACCTACTCGCAACAAATCTTTGCTGGGTATCCCTCAGGATATTGTCATCAGCTAGTCTGTTAAGGATGGCCTCTTTGATAATCTTTTCCAAGACCTTCCCCAGGATAGAGGTCAGGCTGATGGGCCTGTAGTTTGCTGGATCCACTTTCCTCCCCTTCTTGAAGATAGGCACTACATTGGCCTTCTTTCAATCTTCGGGCATTTCACCAGAGTGCTAGGAGCTCTCAAAGATCCGTGCCAGGGGCTGATGCTTGCCAGCTCCTTCAGTACCCTTGGGTATATACCATCAGGGCCGGTTGAGTTGAAGGTATCCAGCCTGTCAAGGTGTTCCTTCACAAGGTCAGCTTCAATGGAGGGTAAGGAGTCTCCCTCCCCTGGGCCTCCCTGACCCACAGTGGGCAGTGGGGGGGTCCCATGGGACTGGTGAAAAATTGACACACAATACCCATTAAGCAAGTTTGCTTTTTCATAGGCATCAGTTGTCCCATCTGGTTTAGCAGGGGTCCAATGTTGCTCTTGATTTTCCTCCAGCTCCCCACATATCTAAAAAAGGACTTTTTATTGTCCCTGATATTTGTAGCTAGCTGGAGTTCCATCGCAGCCTTGGCTTTCCTGGTTTGGTACACTTGAGTGCAAAGTTGTTTGATCTTTAAAGTTTCACACACTCCCTTTAATATACCTGAAATAAAATTTGTTCTTTGATCCATCAGGATCTCTTGGGGTATCCCCACCCAGGAAACCCACTTGATCAGTTCCTCTGCTACCTTGGGTGCAGTAACGGATCTCATCGGGACAGCCTTAGGGTATCTTGTGGCATAATATAGGATGATGAGGATATACTGGTGTCTGGCACTCCTTTTTTGGGGAAGGGATAGCAATGTCTAGTGCTTCCTTATAAAAGGACTTTTCCACAATCAACATAGTCCTCAAGAGTGCTCTCATGGGCAGTATGTCAGAGACCTTCTGGCACTCTGGCCACCCCTGGTAAAACCCTTCCACCTGCTTGTATAATCCTGGCCAAAAAACCCATTGGGTCAGAAGAACCTTGGTCTTATCTTTTCCTAGATAACTACCCAAAGGAAATGTGTAGGCAATTCCTCATGGAACAGATCACCAAGGAATCCATTTCTAAGCACTTGGTGGAAAAACGGTGATTAGGAACAGTCAGCATGGATTCACCAAGGGCAAGTCATGCCTGACCAACTTGAATTACTTCTATGATGAGATGACTGGCTCTGTGGATGTAAGGAGACCAGTGGATATGGTGTACCTTGATTTTAGCAAGGCTTTTGATACAATCTCCCACAACATTCTCCCAGGCAAGCTAAGAAAGTATGGGCTAGATGAATGAACTGTAAGGTGGATAGAAAAGTGGCTGGATCATTGGACTCAGAGAGTAGTATTCAATGGCTCAATGTCTAGTTGGCAGCTGGTATCAAGTGGAGTGCCCCAGGGGTTGGTCCTGGGACTGGCTTTGTTCAACGTCTTAATCAGCCACTTGGAATATGGCATAAAGTGCACCCTCAGCAAGTTTGCAGATGCCAGCAAGCATCTGTAGCAGATAGGAGGGTAGGGATAGGATTCAGAGTGACCTAGATAAATTGGAGGATTGGGCCAACAGAAATTTTATGAGGTTAAGCAATGACAAGTGCAAAATCTTGCAATTAAGATAGAACAACCACATGCACCAATGTTGGCACTGGATTTGGACCTAGCCCCTATACCCTTGTTCCAAGCAAGCACAACCCTTAGACTGACCACAACACTTGCCAGTTGATAATAGGTGAGTTTATTCATACAAAATGATAACAAAAAAGCAACAATACAAACAATCAAACAGTTCTATACCTACCAATCCAAGAACCAAATTGCATCTGTTCAGGACACAGGCTCCACTCTGAGGCTCTTTCTCTGAGGTGTCAGCAGTCTGGAGGTGGGATGCCAAGGCCCACAGCCCCTCTCCACTGGGTTGCATGCAACAGGACGCTGGTGTGTGCCCTCTGTCAATGGTGGCTTTGGGCACCCTTCCCAGGGAATGGGGGGTGGGGACCTCTCTCAAGGAACAAGACAGGGAGGAACAGGGAGTAAGAGAAAGAGGGATGAGAAAGAAATGGGGAGGGATGGAAAAAAGGACAAGGAGAGACCCTTTCTTAATCTCAAGTCTCTGCTTTTATATTCTCCTTCTCTCTTTAATGACTCCTGATGACTCTTCATCCATGGCTGTCTCTGGTTGGTTGTCTCTCAGTGATCACATGTCCACGTAGCCTTCTGGGCCTTCTCCTAATTTGGTCTGTTTCCCCAAAACCTGGGCTTAGGCTCCCCCACTGCTCTGGGGCCTTTTTTGCTGTTGTCACTTATGTTATGGGACAGCATGGTACATATTTCCATGGTTCCCAGGCCATGTGTCCTTGCTTTGTTAGACAACCTGTCTGCCTTGAAGGCTATGTTCTTGTGTTATGGCATGCCCCCCTGGATTATCAGGCTGTGTCCATCCATTAGCCTTGTTGTGCTAGACAGCCTGCCTGCTTCCAGGGCTATATGGAACCCAGGCTTTTACAAATCAATTAACACCTGCTACCCATCCTGAACCCTTCTAATACCCATATATCTATACCCATAAGCTAATTTCCAAAAACAGATCTTTAAATGCCATTTTCAAGCTAACACCAGTACGGGCTGGGGTCTGACTGACTGGGAAGCAGCTCTACAGAAAAGAACCTGGGTGTTACAATAAGTGGACAATAAGCTGAATATGAGGCAGCGGTGTGCCCTTGTTTCCGAGAAGGATAACAGCACACTGGGCTGCATTGGTAGGTGTTGCCAGTAGTCAAAAGAAGTGATTATCCCTCTCTATTCAGCACTGGTGAGGCCACATCTGGACTACTGCATTCAGTTTTGGGCCCCCCCCCTACAGAAAGGATGTGGACAAATTGGAGAGAGTCTAGCAGAGGGCAACAAAAATGTTGAGGGGGCTAAAGGACGTGACTTATAATGAAAGATGGCGGGAACTTGGCATATTTAGTCTAGAAAAGAGGAGACTGGGAGGGGACTTAATAGCAGCCTTCAGCTACCTGAAAGGGGTTTGAAAGAAGATGAAGCTAGACTGTTCTAAGGGGCAGAAGACAGAACAAAAAGCAGTGGTCTCAAGTTGCAACAAGGGAAGTTTCCAGGTGATATTAGGAAGAATTTTCTTACTAGGAGGGTAGTAAAACACTGGAACAGGTTACCCAGAGAGGTAGTGGAAACTCCATCCTCGGAATTTTTCAAAACCTGGCTAGACAAAGCTTTGGATGGGATTATTTAGTTGGAGATGGTCCTGCTTTGAGCAGGGGGTTAGACTACATGACCTCCTGAGGTCCCTTCCAACTCTAACTTTCTATGATTCTATGAATTCGCAACAAAGCAGGCCTTTGTCTCTGGGGTACCAGAACTTGGGGTACCTCATCCCCCTATAACTTTTTTGCCTCGATCTGGTAAAGGATGTCATCTCTTATCTTGAAATGAGGATAGGATTGTATCAGTTCAACCACAATATCTCCCCTCCTCTGATTTTACTATACCTTCTTCATACACATAGTGGAAGTTAGATTCCTTGGCCTGCTCTTTCTGAAACCACTCTTCCCTGATGATGTCAGCTAAGTACACAGCCTCTCATGAACGGTGCATGCCTTCTGAAGCTGGTGGACACAGTGACCACTTGCAGGTGGCACTGTCAGAGTTTGGAGCATGGTGGTGACTTTCACAGAGGAGGGCTCCTGTGGAACTCCTGCAGATGGTTGCAGCAGTGTTGGTGGTGGGGCCAGGAGCATGGTGAGAACCAACTGGTGATTGATGACCACTTACAGATGCTGCCAGCAGTGTGGGCAGTGGCCAGTGACCACCTGCAGACACCACCAGCAGTGTTGGCAGGGAGGGGGTGGAGGTAGTAAATGACGACTGCCCACAGGCACCACCAATAGCGTTGGCAGTAGCCAGACTCAGGGGGTTCACTGCCAATCTCAGGGGATGCACATGCACCTTCATACACCCCCTACATGTTGCCAATGCAGCCTCTATTATCTGTTCTCCTTCTTTGGGTACCAAATGTTCTCCATATAGCCCCTCAATCAGGGGTTCCTCTGGCCCCTCTCTCTGGGCCTGTCCCAGGTTTGATCCAGGACTTCAAGCAAGTATGGTAAGTCCTGGCCTAGCAACATGGGGCAAGGTACTGTTTCAGCCATGCCCACAGTCAGAGCTTCTGTCCTACCCATTATGGTTAAGGGCAGGTGACATCTCTTAGGTGTAACTTGCACCATGCATACAAAGCATGTTAACGGAAGTATCCTTATCACCTACGTGTGGTGGCAACAGGCCTGCTTTTATCATGGCTTGTGAACACCCAGTATCCACCAACACAGGTATTATTAAACTTTCTATTTTGCCATCTATCATTGGTCTAGGGATTCAGGAAAACCTTTTGTGTTGCCTCAAACTATAATCCATGGTTTTATTGGTGTTGGCTCCAGAGGTTGCTCACCCAGGCTCCAACAGATCACATTCTAGCCCCAACTTTCTTGCAGGTTCCATGTATGATTCTACGCTATATGTCTGGGGCATCTGCAGCAGTAATATACTATATCGTGGGATCCCCATCCTGTAAATGTACAGGATTGAGTCCACAATGGCTTAGTTTTCCTGGTTCCTGTTTGATCCCCTTATCCCACACAGGACAGGTATTGTCCTTGTAACTTTCCCCCTTCCAGCATCTTCTTCCACCACTGTACAGGACTCAGCCTTTTCCACAGTTTGGGGCTGGTGTCAGACCCACTTTTGAAACTCCTCCCCCAGATCATCTAAAGTGAATAGCTCCAAAACTGTGACAGTCTTTCCCTGCGGTTGGCTCCAGCTTTCCAAAGGTCCCTTAGTGTCTAGGCTAGCATACAGGGCCTCTACTCCCCCATGTTCTTTTTGGTCCTAAACCTCTGCTGAAAATGGTCTGATGAGATCTCCAGCTGATATAGTATTGCATTTCTTATTTTTGTGTAATCCATAGCTTCATCTTGGGCCAAGGCATGGTAGGTGGCCTGGGCCAGACCTGTCAAGAGGGGGCCTAACTGGTTGACCAAACAAGTCTGATCCCATCCAGCCACCAAGACGGCTCTTTCAGAAGACCCCAGATAGGCCTCTGGCTCATCTTCTGGAATCTTCTTTCACATTTTTATACTCTGTGGCACAAAGAATTGCTGCCTGTTGAGCCTCTATTTTGTCACTCAGTTCTTCCTGTCAGATCAGCTGCATAATCTGCACCTCTGTCTCCTTGATTCATACTCAAATTAATTCCTCCATCTGCATCTGTTGCCCCTGAAACAATTGCAACACCAGCCCATGGGTTTGCTGCCAGGCCTGTGAGACTCTCAGCTCTGGTGAAGTCTGGTGGAGCCCCATCTCATTGTTTCCACGTACTTACCTTTGTTGTAACCTTGGTCCATTTGACTTCCCAGCCAATGCACCAGTTGTTGGCAGGTGTAATCTTCACAGTGCATCCAGTGCTTCACTAAAAGTTATGTCCACACGTGCTTTACTGTTCACCTGAGTTAATATTTCCACACCTGAGCTATTTTTTTAATTAGTGTTAAAAACAGTCTGCAGGGCTGTGAGAGAGTAGCTACATTGCTAAGAGCAGCTAACAGCAGAATTGCAGAAGGGATAACTTGATTAGTGGAACATCAAGATCATTAAAAAGGAGTGAGGTGCTTATTAACACCTGTCAAATGAAGAGTTTAGAAGGAATCAGATAGATTATATTGAGTGATGAAATCAAGCGATTCTTTCATTGCTACCTGAACAGAAATGCAGCTGCCAATGCCAGGCAATTGATTTTAAACTCTGGGTGGACCAAGAATCAAAGACAGTGCGACTGCACCACTGAATCCCCATGAATCCACCCCTGGGGCTCAGAAGGAAAGTCATATAAGGTGAGGTTGAAGGAAAAAGGCGTGTTCAGCTTGTGGAAAAGGAAATTAAGAGGGGACATGATAGAAGTCTGCAAATCTCTGAAGAGCAGCCATAAAGAAGAGGGAGAACAAATTTTCCCTCTTGCTGAAGACAGCAGGATGCAGACCCATGACTTGAAATTGTAGAAAGTAGGTTTAGCCTGGATATCAGAAAAATATCTTCACTGTTAGAGCTGTAAGGCAGTGGGATATATTGCCTAGGGACGTTGTAGAATCTCCATCTTTGGAGATGTTCAAGAAGAGGTTGGATAAGCATTGGACAAGGATGATCTAGGAGGAGCCATGACTATGCTATGCTATGGGTATTTCCTATACTTCCAGACTTTGCTGGTTTCCACATGAGGCCAGGAAGGATTTTTCCCCCTTTTTCTGCTACATCTGTTGTGGTAGCAAGTTTTACTTTCTTTAGAAGCACTGGGTATTGGTTGCAGCCAAGTCTGGAGATTTGACTGGATGTGCCAGGGTTCCTGCTGGGACTAAAACTCAGAAGTTCCTAGTGAAACGGCCTTGCTCAGCCACCTAGTAGTGCTAACATTGTGTGGTGCCCCATGGCACCCTTGAAAGGAACTCAAGGCAGCTCTACCCACTGCAGAAACCAAAGCCTGGAGAAGTGAAGTGACTTTGCCCCAAGTCACGTAAGTCAGGAGGAAAAATGAACATTCTGACTCCTGGTTTGGCCATGAGACCACTTTCTCTAATACATTACTGTGTGTAATGACACAGGATGTTGCTTCGTCCTATGTTCCTTTGCTCCTAGCAGACAAGGGGTGCATCTACAGGAGATGCTTTACTGCTCAGTAGAACAAATTTCTGGGCAGTAAGTGTCTGTGTTTACATGTGCAGACACTTACATGCAACAAATGGCTCTATTCATTGAGTAAATTTGCTACCTGCAAATGCAAGTAGCAGATTTACTTGGGAGTAGTTACTGTGCAGTGGTGCATATGTTGATGCTGACTGGGAGCAAATTTGCTCCTGGTCAGCTTACCACTAGAGGGACAACTTCACGGCAGTCCCAGGGCACTCGGGCTAGGAGCCTCTCTTTCCCCAGGGCTGGGCCAGCTCTATGCCTGCTCCAGGAGCAGGCCCTTATGAGCCTGCAGAGATGCTGGAGCCCTGGGGCATATGCTGGCAGCCTGTGGCCACTGCTGGCCACCATGTCGCCCTGGACAGGCTACAGAGTAGTTGAAGCAGCCTGTCTGTACTCCGGCACTTCTCCCTGGCACTTCAGTGCTGCAGGCACCTGCCAGGCCCAGCTGCAGCCAGGGTCACCTACAGTCAACTTTTGGCAACTGCATACAGCTCCAACTGGCCATTGGCTTCCCGCAGCAGCCTGCCAAGACTTTTCAGCTGCTGTCTGGCACCACCTTACTACACAACTGCCAGTCCTGTGTGCCCCTGCACTGGGTGCTGGTAAGTGCTCCAGTGTCCGCATTTATGAGAGGCTGTCAGGCTGTGGGAACACAAGCATGACAGGTCAGCATGCCAGTGCCACATAAAGGTCAAGGCCTTGTGGGCACAGTGGGGCATGGATGACATCCTCACACCCGAGGACCCTGGCTGAACCTGTGCTGTCTATTCAAGCACAGGTGGCCTGCCTGAGCCTTTGCTGTGGCCTGGCACCCATGGTGATGCATCACTGGGGGAAGGCCACTTAGTGGGTCCCCTGTCCCACCTAGCTTCCTACCCGCAGTGTCAACCACCAGCTCTGGGAGCCCGGGCCAGCACCTGTCCCACACATGAGGCCAGGCTGGCTATGGAACCACCAGCTGTCAGCAGTTCCAGGTCCTCCCCAGAGTGGAGGCCTGCCCAGGCAACCAGATGCAGTGCCCTTGTGCCCCAGGACACCATTGGGAATCATACACCCTTACCACCAGAGACTACTGACCTGGGTTGCCAGGCACACCAGTCTTACCTACATGGTAAACCCCACACTGTGAGGAAGGTTCTCCCCACCCTTGTCCCTGCCCTGGCTTCTGCAGGTTTCCCCTCCTTGCCACAGCATGCAAGGAGACAGGATACTGTGCAAAACGTTATTGAACAGCCTGTGGCCCCACAGGTAGACAGGCATGGGCCTCTCCCATGCCAAGGAATGTGTTGATGCCAGCAGTAATGTCCTCCTTAGCTATGAGGGGCAGGGAAATGTAGCCCAACTTCAGATAATCCTCCACGTGGCGGTGGTGGTTTCAGGGAAGGGTGGGATAGCCTGCTACACCATTGAATCTCAGAATCCTGTGCCAGGTGTACAGGTGCATCCAGGGCACCACAGCCATCAGCAGCAGCAGGGCATATTGGGTCAGGTACCCCTTGGTGTGCACAAAAAGCTTCTCAGACCATGCCCATGACAGGCTCATCAGGGACATGCTTGGGGCACAGCACCAGCATGGGGAGGGGCTAGCCCTGGGGCACCTCCAGAAAGGCCCTCTGTGAGGAGAACAGGGGCATCAGCAGCTCTGCATCCCAGTTGTCTGGGAGCCCTGGGTGCCATGGGCTTGTGTGCCATGGGCTTTGATGCCATGCCTGGGTGCCATGGGCTTGTGGCAGCACAGGAGACAGGTTGGCTTGCAGGAGGAGAATTGACTGGGGGAGTGACTCTTGAGCCATGGCAGCAGGTGCTGCCAGTAGCCAGGCCTATCTCAGCCTGCTAATGGGGCAGGGAAGGCAGTCTGCCTGCAGCCAGCACCCAGTGGCCCACCATCCCCTGGTTAGTGAGTGGAGTTGGGGGCTTAGCTCCTGCCCCTGCCCACACGCTCCTGCCCCCTGTGCACGCATGACTCCCAATCTGAGACTGGGTATTGCATGGCCCTCTGGTGCAGAGCATCTCATCTCAGAAATGTTGCAATCTGTCACTAACTAGCCTCTTTCTCCTGGCTCTGAAGGTCCTGCAGCTGCACATGGGGGAGAGGCACCAGTTAGTAGGTGGGATGGCAGCTCAGGGTCACCACCAACCTTGGCTGAGGCCCCACGGTGGCTCAGGCAGGAGAGGACCCAGGACTGCACCCTCCTGCTAGATTGCCTGGGCATGGTATCCGAGGAGTGCCTGGCAGACTTACAGGCTTGGTGGGTGGAGAACATTCCCTTGCAGGGTGCTTGGTGGGTGGAGGACGTCACCCAGTAGGACACTTGGCAGGCAAAGGATGTAGCCCAGCAGGACACTTGGCAGGAGGAAGACATTGCCTGCAAGGAGGTACAGGACTGGCAGAAGAAGGAGAGGGACTGGTGGTGGGACTGGGAAGATCAGGTGTTCCAGAAGAGGCTCCTAGCCCTGGAGGAGTGGCACATTAAGGACCTGGAGTGGCAGGCTGTCCTGTTGGCCAGGACAGTGGAGGCCACAGAGGAGTACCACTGGGTTCTGGACACCATCCTGGCCCTCACAGTCACCTTTGTGCTTCCCATTGCCCTGCCCAGAGGTGCAGGGCTTCTTGCCCCCTGGCAGCCACCCACTGGTCAGCAATAGGCCCCCCCATGGGCTTGGGAGGAGGAGGGGGGTAGGCTCTGTTGCTGGGGAAGAAGGTGGGAGTGGGGTCTGTTTCTGTGGAGGGGAATAAAGTGCTTTTCTAATAATTGTCCACAGGGAGCATGGTGCTGGGGATGTGTGGTGGGGCAGGGGTTTGTGGGCAGCAGTCCAGGTGGGCTACAGCAGGGACCGTGGTGAGGCACAGTGCATGGGGGAGCTACCAGGGCCCAGAATGTCCTGGGCCAGATGGTAGTTGCCACAGCAGGCTAGAAGAGTCAGCAGCGTGGTAAGCATGAGCCTGGAGCATGGGACTTTGCTGCCATGGCCAGGAGATGGAGTAGCCATGGCACAGGGGGCAGAGGCAGCAATGACAAAAAAGTCACTGTGTGTTACCACCATGTTCTATGAACTGCTCCTAGCCAGAAAAAATGGCTGACCAGGGAGCAATATGTGGAGCTGCCTTTTGCAGATGGCTGTAGGCCACAGGCAGCTATGGTCAGAGACTCTAGCTCTCCCTAGTGGCATCAGAGGCCTAGTGCAGGGCCACAGAAAGTAGGAGATGTTTGCTGCTAGGAGCAGCAAATCTGCTTCTGTGTTCCTGCAAGTGCAGATGCGTGCCTGGAAGAGTTTACTCTTGAGTAGTGTACTTGGGAATAAACTGTTCCTGGGATATTTGCACTTGTAGATGCACCCAAGAAGACTCGAACCCTGACTGTGGCTTCAGCAACTATTGAGAACACCACTGGAGACAGAGGGCACCTATTTTGTAGGGCTTTGCAAAATGTCACCGGCTGTTTCAATTTAACACTGTTTTGACTCATTTTGAGCTTGAAACAGTGAAATTGAATCAAAACGAAGGGCTTTGAAATTAAATGAGGCTAGTTAAAACATTTCAAAAGTCTCAAAACATTTTGAGTTTCAAAGCAGCCAGTAGCGAGGTGGTGAGAGATGGGGAGAACAAGGGCTGTGTGTCCAGCAGCAGCCAGGAGAGCAGCCCTGGCTCTCCTCATCTCCTGCTGCCAGGCTGTGGGAAGCTGATCACAGTACAGGGGAAGGGTCCAAACCTTGAAACACAAGTCGAAATGGAACAGTGCTGTTTCGCACAGCCCTACTATTTTGTATTCTCTTTCAAGTAAAAAATGATGGGATGAGGAGGATGGCTGTGGGTCCATTACCAACAAAGTTTAGGACAGGCCTTGCTATGAAATTAAGCCATCTCTATACCTACATGTCAGGACTGCCCATGATACATGTTCAAATGCCTCTCTGATTATGTTGGCTCTGTGGGTATGAATCAAATATAAAAGTAGCTTAGTGTTCCATATAGACAGATTACTGCTATATCAGAATGGATCTGAACAACTCTCTGGGTAGCAAGA
The DNA here is from genome assembly GCA_030014935.1 of Caiman crocodilus. NCBI lineage: Eukaryota > Metazoa > Chordata > Crocodylia > Alligatoridae > Caiman > Caiman crocodilus. The sequence goes on along the minus strand of JAGPOW010003447.1, from coordinate 2,774,063 downwards.
GAAGCACAAAAAAAAGTAGCCATATTCATGCAGTTCAGAGTATAGTTTGACATCTGTCTTTATAGAGGCACTGACCACTAATGATGTTGTGGTCCCTAGGTTTGCTCAGGCTGTGTGGGGCAATAAATTAATTTATGCATTATTACCAGGGATCCTGGTTTTATCTTACATACAAGCCAAATTTCTCTTATTTAAAACCCTCAAATCTATATTTTCCCATAATTTAAATGAACCACTCTCTCTATATATATATTTATAGGTATCAATTGAACACAATGGTTTATTGATATATTTTCAATTTTAAAGCAGTTTGGAAGCCTACTAGTGCCTCAATCATTGTAAGAAAATAAATTCTAAATATGTATATATTTTGGTACTTGATTTTGGTCTTTCATCATGGAAAGTCAGAAAATCCCCTGCTCCCTTCACTCACAGGGACGTGAGCCCAGCTGTGGCTGACCCTTTGGCTGTTTTGTGGTGCTGAGCAACCCTGATATGCCAGTTCCCTGCCCCTGCCCATGCTGTTGTCCCTCACTCCTGGCCCACAGCCCCACCTCCAGCACCCCAGTGTGTGGGGCAGGTGGTGTGTGAGCTTAGGTGATGCCATAAACAATGTGTCAGGGGGACATCGAGGGGCATGATCTCCCCCCAGTTTCTGTGCTCACAGTGGGATGTGGGGCTACAGCCTGGCCAGACCAGCATCAGACAGGAACTGCCTCCACAGCCCAGCAGCCATGACCTGGTGTGGGAGGGTAGAGCTGGGTGGGATGGGGAGGCTCATTGATGCTACCACCTCTGCTACTAATGCTGGAAGTGCCGTGCATGAGCGACTGGTACCACCTTAGGCATGTACCTCCCCAGCAACCAGTCAGTGACAGCGGGGAGTCCCCCATAGCCAGTCTTACTGACTGGGGGGAGGTCCCCCGCAGCAAAACTTATCATCCAGTGAACAACCGTGGTACTTCTGGAAGTGGGTGCAGTGCTTCCGGAAGCAGTCGCAGTCTACATCTGGTGCTCACACTCCCTGGCTGGCTCTCATGGGGAGGGCACCGGTGCTTCTGTCTGCCACCTTGCACGTCACCTAAGCACGGAGTGTAGCTAGTCAGTGGGTGCACCAATGCTCTCAGGGGGTGCACGTGTACCCCCGTGCACCCACTACGTGTCACCACTGCTACCATGACTACCAAGGTGAGGTGCCCCCTGCCTGCCGCCACAGTGCAGAGGCACAACTCCACGCCGCCACCACAGCGCCTCACCTTGGTGGCCATGGCAGCATGGTACTCCCAGTGGTAGCAGTATTGGTAGCAGTGGCAATGCTGAGCCTCCACCCTCACTCTGCCCTTCCATGATGGGTCCTGTCTGCTGGGCCATGGAGGTGGCTCCTGCCTGGTATCAATTTGGCCAGGTTGCAGTTCTGTGGGTACAGAAATCCCCCTGCCCCCCACAACATAACACCTGTGGGCCCAACCCCTCCTCACGTGTGTGCACAGCAGTGGGGAACTTCTGCTGCCCTTCTTGGGTCTGCTTCCCTTGGACAAGCTGCCTGTTGCTCTATCTTGCTACCCTGCTGAGCCCCATGGCTGCACGTTCCCACCTGCTCCTGCCCTAGCCCCAGGCTCCAGGAAAAGCACATCATCCCAGCACCCTGACGTGCACATGCACATAGCACCCCCACCTCTGAGCGCTGGCCTCATGCTCCCCTCAGCCCCAAGCAGCCCCTTGCAGGCTGGAACTCTGCCAGCCTTAAAAGGGAAACCTGTGGTTTCCTGGGGGGTTTTTTCCTTTAAAGGAGAACATCCATAGTTTTCTGTGGGAAATGAAAAACCTGGATCCCTGATCTGAATGGGCATGCAGCTGCCTAGCAAGATGCACAGTCCTGGTTAGGTGTGCCAGCTTCCCAATATAATACCTGAGAAAAGATTGGTACCTAAACATGGAATTGCAAGAACCAGCAAAAGTGAGGTGTAGCATACACTAGCAAATAGGAAAGGCCAAAGAGCTGAGTGTTGCTTAAGATGAGTCCTACCCCTCAGAGATAAGTAGGTATCTAACTCCATGCTGAGGGACTCACCTAGGACCACTCAAAAATCACATCTGGGACCTTAGCTTAGAGTCAGTCATGTTAGCAGAGGCAGCCCTGTCCTAAAAAGCATTCATTCCTTTCTCCATAAATGGACAGAAAAGGTGTCCTTTGCCAATACCCTAGTGCAGGGGTGCTCAACCTCCAGCCTGCAGAGTCATGATCTTCAGCCCATGGGGCTCCCTACGGGGTTGGAGACTGGCCATGCAGGTGTTGTGGGGGGGAGGGTGCATGGCCAGATTGGCATCCAAGTCATGCCCCATTCCCCCACCCCATATACCCGCTTCCCCTGTAAGGCTATGACAAAGCTCCTTCCCCCTCCCTGTGGGGCCAGTTCAGGGCTCCCGCACACAGATCAAGGCCAGGCTGTTCCCCATCTCCCTCCACATGGCCAGATGGACCCCATCACACCCACTCTGGGCACTGGATCTGGACTACTGTCTAGATCCAACTTGTAGGCAAACCTGCACTGCCCATCCAACCCACAGTGGAAAAAAGGTTGGGCACCAGTGCTCTAGTAGCATAACACTCATGTGTGAGGTCCTGTCTAAAGACCTAGAATCTAAAGTTGATGTCTCGCAGAAGTGTGCTCTCTACCTTTGGTTTGTGATTGGTGGGGGAAAGGGGTGTGTAGAAATCTCTCCTACTGAATTTATTCTATGTTGTGTGAATTACTTAAATATCAACTTGGCCAAAAAAGACATGCTAGAGAATGATTTTTCTGATCTTATGTCTGCAGGTCTTTGCTGAAAATAAGCGAGTCCCCACTCCAATGAACAGCTGAGTATTTTAAATAAAGTAGAACAGCTTCTACAAGAGAACTTGAGGGAGTACCCATATAATCCAGTAAAATGATTCTTAAACCTTTTAAAGCTTCACATCACCTTTTCTTAATTCTTCTGAATTTTTCAACTAGAATCTAAGTTTAAAAAAAATATGGAGGGTTACCTTAAGACTAAGGTTGTGAACTACTAGTTAGTGCCAAATAGGAGCTGTGGGGGAAGTATCTAAACCTGCTTGTACTCTTTTCTTTAGGAAGGGAGGCTGCTCTCGTGACCTGTTCTGCTGACACTGAGAATGTAGGAGTGGAGGTAAGCCTGGCTGCAGAGCAAAGCTCCTTTGTATGTCTGCCTGCCACAGTAGATAACACTGCCAGGGATGCGGGGGTAGCTGGGACAAGGACTGTCTGGCGGCAGGGAAGGACAGGGGAGGACAGTAGAGCAGCAATCACCAGAGAAGCAGTTGCAGGCACTGCTGGAGTAGCTGGGACATGTACAGGGTGCTGGACAGGAATGTAGAACATTTACCTTCTTCCATAGAGCAGGGTGGCATGGCATCCTTAATGAGATCTCACAGCATCTGAGAGTGCTGCAGCATCCTGGTTGAGAACCATTGGCTTACTGGTTTGAGCCCTCTCCTGGCAGGTAGATGTGAAATCAAGTTCCTTTAAGCAGAAAATGGATATGACCCTGGGTTTCCTACATTCTAAGTATGTGCACTAATCGTTGGCCTATAATGTATGAGGGATGTTCTTCTGCTGCCCTTCTTGGGTGTTAGATATGCTCTGACCATGCCAACTGCAGGTGAAGTAAACAGGAGAGTAGTTTTTCTGTGAATCCCGTTGATGCTTAGTCCTGGACCTGAGTAAGGTGCTCAGCTACTCCATGTTGTCAGGACTGAAGTGATTCTGTGTGTAGCAGGGCACTAAAAGGTGCCTGCTCCTTTAAGGCTGAAGCAGCCTGGCCTGGGCTTGCCAGCTGTGGGTTGCCCGAGTAACAGCACAAGGAGGTAATGGGGTAACACCTAGAGGAGTCACACAATCAGAAGGATTTGGGTTATATAAGCTCAAGGCTGGAACCATCAGGGCTCTCTCTCTGGCAGCTGGCAGAGAAGGAACTCCTGCATGTAGAAACTGTCTGAGAACTGGTGCTGCCTGCTTTGCTAGTCAAGTGCTGCAAGATTATAGGAACCTCTCAGGTAGTTAGGCTAGACAGTATGCTGTATTAAGGGTGTCAATTTGATCCCAAAAGGGGATTTGACAGGCATGTAGAGAGAGATGCCCTAAGGGCACAACTACGGGGTTGCAGAGCACCCTAGCACCAGAGGGGTGCAGTGATAAGCATGCAGAGAGTCTAGGACCATCTAGGCTTAGACACAGGGGTGTAGAGCCCACCATCATAGGGACACAGAAGTGATAGAAAGTAATAACAACTGCAAGACTTGGGACACAATAAGGGAAGGCTGGAGTTGTGGATAACTCTAGACATCAACATATTAAATGAGCAGGCTCTCACCTAAAAATAACTTATTCATTCCATCAAAGGCATGGCAGGTAAGATAGGTAGGCAGACTTTCCAGACAGGTGAGTAGGATGTGGTGATGATCAGCCTTGAGATATATATCTGTCACACCATGCATCTGTACAGCAGCAGGAACTTGGGCACCAAGGGCACCTATACATGAGCAGCAAGGCTGCTCCGATGTGCTGTAATTAGTGTGGCAGAGCCAGGGCCAGATTACCCATAAGGCGAAGTAGGCATGTGCCTGAGGCGCTGATGTACCAGGGGTGGCAGCTTCCCCACCCTCCACACAGGCACTGCTGCCCTCACTTTGCTCCTGGGAGGTGGCAGTACTCCATCCCCATGCGCTGTTCCTGCCTCCCCACTCCATGTCCACATAGGCAGTGCTAAAGATTGTGTGCCTAGGGGTGCATAAGGTGTAAATCCGGCCTTGGTTGGAGCAGGTTCAATTAATTGAGTCTGCTGGAGCGTGATAATTACCACACCCCAGCAGACTTCAGCCTCCTGTATATCAGTGTCCTGCACTGAAAAATGGTGGCAGAGGTGCTTTAACTAAAGCTCATCAAAACCCCTGGGAAGCAATAGGCTGCTGCTGTGTTCTGCACTGCCTTCAAAGCCACACAGGACACCATGTAACTGCCACCACCGGGCGGGCAGGTGCCATGGTGCAGCCAGCAAGGAGCAGGCACATGGCATCGTGTGAGGCTCCTGGGCCAGCAGCAACATAGTGCAGAGCCCAGTTTGGAGCAGCAGCCCACCTGTGCCCCACACACAGATCCAGGGAGCATGTGGCCCACGTGTCTTTCCCAGTGTGCGTGCAATGGCAGGGAGCCACCCTCCCATGCCCCTGGATAAGCCACCAGAACTCTGACCATTGCACCACCCACCCTGGGGGCCTGTTCACACCAGCCCCTGCCTTCACCCCCCTACCTTCCTCACCGTGGGGGCCTTGATATTCCCCCCCTTTTCTCCCAACACACTTACCTACAGGGTGCTGCTCTACATGCAATGCTGTGTTCCTGGTCATGTATCATAGTATCATAGTACCTAGGGTCAGAAGGGGCCTAGAGCAGGCCATCTAGTCTGACCCCCCCGCCAATTGGCAGGAAATGAGTGCCAGGGTCAC
>JAGPOW010003447.1:2728211-2756464 GCA_030014935.1 Caiman crocodilus | reverse complement strand
GTGTAGGGCAAAAGGGGGGGGGGGGGCAAACAATAACAACAAGCCGTGCCCTTCCGGTTTTAAAACCCCCCACCATCAAAGGGTAAACCCCGGCAACCCAAAATTTTATCTTTAAATGGAAAAAAAATAATAAAGTTTTTTTGTGCCCCCCCCCCCCCCTTTTGCCCCACACCCGGGGGGGCTTGAGCTTGGGGCCCGCCGGGCCGGGGGGGGGGGGGGGGCACTGGGTTGGGACTGGCCATTCATGTTTACAAATGGGTCCTGGTACAAACCAGAGGAGAACCACTACATTTAGGCAGCGCTGAGACAAGGAGGCTCAGATCCAGATAGTTATTTCACTTAAGACTGGCTGGATTCCATTAGAAATGAGTTCCCTTTGTGGACTGGAGCCCAAGTGCCCAGTAGGACTGTGCCAAACAGCACTGCTCTGCTTCGAATTGCATTTCGATGGTTCGACAAAACAGTGTTTCGTTTCCAGTTTTGTTTAGTTTTGAAAGCACTGTTACATTTCATTTTGTTGAAACTGTTTTGCTGTTTCAATGCTGTTTTGATATTTCACCCACTCAGTGCAAGGAAGATCGGGGCACCAGCCTCCTGTCATCCAGCAGGCAGATTGGGGGCCCGCACCCCCGGGAGAAATCTGGCACAGCCCCCGCAGCCCTCCCAGGGGTGTTGGTGAGCCCCCAATTTGCTTGATGGATGACAGAAGGCTGGTGCTGCCAGCTGGGGCCAGCAGCAGCCCAAATCTTCCATTTGGACTGCGCCCAACCAGCAGCACCAGCCTCCTGTAATGCTGGCCCCCCATCTGCCCCCTGGGTCACAGGAGGCTGGTGCTGCTGCCTGGAGCCAGCAGCAGGCAGGCCTGGAGCAAATCAGTTTGTGCAGCACCTGTGGGGGTGGGTCCCTGCATGACCCAATTTGCCCTGGGCCCCACACCCTCCTTGGGCTGGCTCCTGTATGGACCCGGAGCATATCAGCTCATGCTGGAACCCACTGCCCTGATCCCGCAGCACGAGCCTCCTGTGATCTGGGAGACAGATGAGGGGCCTGCTACCCCCAGGAGGAGTCTGGCACAGCCCCCGCAAACCTCCCAGGGGTGCAGGTGAGCCCCCAATCTGCCTGCCGAATGGCAGGAGGCTGGTGCTGCCAGCTGGGGCCAGTGACAGCATTGATCTTCCTGGCATTGGGTGCGGGCTGTGCCCAGTGCTGTCCTGGGCAGCAGAAGCAGCCTCCTGTGATGCAGCAGGCTGACTGGGGGCTCCCACACCCCTGGGAGGGCTGCAGGGCTCTTCCAACTCCTCTCAGGGGTGCAGGGGACCCTGATCTGCCTGCCGGATGACAGGAGGCTGGTGCTGTGGGCTGGATGCAGCCCGTTCAGGGAAGATTGGTGCTGCTGCTGGCCCTAGCTGGCAGCAGCAGCCTCTTGTCAGCCAGGAGGCAAATGCAGGGGGCTGCACCCCCAGAGGAGTCTGGCACAGACCCACAGCCCTCCTTGAGGTGCGGGCTCCTAGATCTGCCTGCTGTATGACAGGAGGCTGCTACTGCTAGCTGGGACCGGCACCGAAGCCAGTAAGCCTGGCTTTGAAACTGAAAATGTTTAAAAACTTATGAAACGTTTCAAGTGCCCTTGTTTTGTGCCAAAGCTGTGTTGAAGGCTTTTGTTTCATTTCGATTTCACTGTTTCAAGCTCCAAATGCATCAAAACAGCTCTCAAATGAAACACCGGGTGAAATTTTGCACATCCCTAGTGCACAGTGCTCTAGTCCCCAGTTCAGTCTCCACTCCTCATGCAAGGCAGGGAGGGAAGGCTTTGCTGTGCACATTTCTCCTATCACCTGGTTCTGGCAGGAAGAGTCTGGGAGGACAAAGTCAGCCTCACAGACTGGGACTCTGTCGCCCTTGGAGAGAAGCTGGAACAGGAGGTGCTGGAGCAAAAGGAGGGGGCAGCCTGGATCCTTCCACAAGTCAGAGTCCAGGCCCTTCCTTCTGCAGCTGGGACAGACCCGTTGCTCCCTGTCCCAGGAGGGCTACAGGTGGTGAGCTGGCATCCCAAGCTTTCCTGGCCGGGGAAGGCTGAGTCACTGTCAGGATGGCTGATGTACCCAAGGGGTAGCTCCCTCTGCCTTTCTCTGTGACAGCTGGATGTAGGGGGAGCTGGAAAACAATTGCAGCTTTGATCCCAAAAGACGCTGAGCCCGGTGGAGACGGCCCGTGTAGAGCCGGACGTCTGCTGGCGGACGTGGGTCGAGTGTAGCTGTCACGAGGCTGCTACCCCCCACCCTCCCTGAGGGATGATCCCATCGGGAAACTATGGGCTCGCTGCTCTCCGCGGCCACACGAGCACACACTGCGTGCTCTCCTTTCCAGCAGCTATTCTGCAGCAGCCCCCTTCCCCCATCTCTGCTCCACTCCCCCCAGCAGCGCCCCGCCTCTGCAGCGCCGCAGCCTCCCGTCCGCCAGGCTTGCAGAGCCGGGCAAGCTGGATGAGCTGCTTCTACCCATCCCCCTTCCGGCATGGAGACTGGCGGCTGCTGCCTGCGGGGATTTCTCCAGCTCCGAGGTTAATTCCTGGCAGCCGCGCTCGCAGCTCCCACGTGAGCGGCCGGGGAGCTCTCGAGCTGGAGCCTGGGCTGTCTCAAAGACAACAGGCAGAACTGGTGCAGCCCTGACATTTCCTCCCCCCACCCCCTTTTTTTCTGGGCAGCCGAAACCTGTTGTTTGCATCTTGGTTTTCTGCAGCACGCCCACGGAGCCTGGCTCCTTGGGTATTTCTGTAACCAGCTGCTGACATTCTCTCTCTTAAATCCAGAAATCCCCAAATGAAGCTCAAGTCCTGGATCAAGTGCCCACATGTCCTGATTACTAAATCGGGTTCTGCTCCCTGAAACCTGCTCCCCTGCACATACCCACACTATAATAGGCCCCCGCACAGCAGATACAGATGCCTGAGTTCATTAGGTAGATAGCTGGTCCGGTACTTTGCACTGCAGAGCTGCCCCTGCTTTGCTTAGGAATGAGGGTTTTTAATTCCCAGCACTGTCCATTCTTTACCCAGCAAGGTTGGGATCCGTCTGTCACTGGAAGTTTCCATCTTCGCCTATGGATGGGCTGGGGTGACGCTGCCTGAGACCAGGGCTGGATTAGCTGACCCTCGAGGTCCCTTACAGACCGGTTTTCCTATGATCCTGCGAGAGAGAGGTGATTCAGCTATGTCCACTTTTTTTGCAGGCAGTTATTGGTCCCGAGGGAATGGAAGGTTCTGTTGCTATGACAACGACGGTTGAAATACAAGAGAAAAGTGAAAAGAAAGATTTTCACCATAAACAGCCTCTCTTCAGGGAGATAGCACAGGCTCTAAACAAAGGCTCCAGAAATACCCGCTGGAGGGTTTCCATCTCTCCTCCCAGTCACAAACAGTCTGTCTTCCACGGCACATGCCTGCGCGGCTTGTGTCTCCCTGGTGGCAGCCTTGTGGCAGCAGCAGGTCATGAGGCTGGAATAAGAGCCCTTGAAGGGGCTGCAGGTTCGCCCCTCGTATGTGAACACCCCAAGGCAAGCTCCACAGTGCCAGTGCCTCACTGAGTGGCACCTCCAAACCCAGTTGTGGCACTGTGGGATGCTTGCAGCTGCCTTCCCCACGGGCCTAGCTCAGAGTGTGCTTCTGACGGTCCTGTGGGGAGCAGTGCAGCCAGCCTGCAGGTTGCCCCCAGTAAGGTCACTGCTCCCTGACAGCGCTCAGGCAAGGGGACAGATATGCTAGCGGGTTCACTACATTCCCTTTGCTGCTTCTGCAGAGTCTGATTAAACCAGGAGCATGAAAGAGCAATCTGCTTCCCTAGACCAGCCAGGTTTACCAGGCACAGGATAATACACTTCCCAGTCCCTGAAGGAAGCGGAGCAAGGGCTGGGGAGTGGAGTCCATCAGGCTCCTGAGGGACAGAGATAGTATGGACTGCAAGCAAGAAAACACAAAACAGGCCCCAGAATGGGGTCATGCAACCCTTAGCACAGGTGCCAGACAGTGGCACGAGAAGGCATTTTGCTTGGCACCTGGGGTCACTGGCAGGGAAGGGGATGGGACTGTGCTGCCAAACAAAGAATTAGGCCCCTGGCAGCTCCCCTGCTGTCAGCCCCAGCAGACCAACATCTTACAAGTTGAGGTTGCAGTTGTCTTTGGCACTCTGCCCAAAAAACCTTGCTAACTCCTGCCTTAGAAAGTCATGAAGATGGCTGTTTCTCAGCACCCTAGGCAAGAGGGGGAAGGGCTTAGATAACTCTGCTCCTTTTGGCAAATCCCTGGCCAATATATGCTTTTGGTTCTGGGCAAGTTCCTGGGTCTCTCTCACAGGTCGGCTGGGTAACATGAGGTCTGTCGGTTTTCTTGGGCCTTGTGCTGGCATGAGCTGCCTTTCAGGGATGTTGCAGCGTGCACTGGGGGAGGGGAAACACTGGAGGTGGAAAGTCTGATGGTTATTTCTGTAATACAAGGCATCTGCCCTGCAGGCAGTCCACCCCTCTGCAGAAATGTGACAGGCTTCCTGCCTGGGTCTGCTTGGAGGCTAATCTCCTTCACTAAAAGAAGATGTCATTAGTCAGCATAGTGCAAGGTAATGGATTGGAAACCATGCAGATTAAATGATAGGAGGCTTTAAAGGCACTTGAAGGGAGTCGAGCAGAGCAGTGCATTCAAGCTGGGTCAAAGAAGTGAACACCTATTGACATTCTATTTAATGCCCAGGCCCTGGGGAGCTGGGCTGGCTTCAGCAGGCAGAGCAAACGTGCTTCAGAAAGTTGCATGTTAGCCCACAAGGGGAAGGGGCATTAAGTTCTGGGGCTCGGCTCCAAGGAGAGCAGCTGGACACCACAGGACCTGCTGGAACACAGCCACTAGCTGGGAGATCAAAGCCTCTGCTTCAGGCCACCAGAAGCCAGTGGCTGCTCCCTACCCCTGCCCCATGGCCCCCTACTACATGGCAGAAGGCTCTGGGAAGTCTAGTAAAGGGGCATCAGTAAGTCTCTGATTGCACTCAAGGAGACGTGGGAGTGAGTGCAGGGTGGGAGTGGTGACACTGAGGGTCCTTGTCATGCCTGGTAGGGTGAGGACCAACAGAATTGCTCCCAGCTTATGCACTCCATTTTCCAGCCCTTGAGGAACAGAAAGGCTCCCAACTTTTAACTAGAGAAGGGAAGCCCTCTTGCTCCAGTGTGCAGCTGCCACAGGTCTGCTGTCAGAACTGGGTACAAGTGCAGTGCCGGGGAGAAGGGGGGGGAGTGGGGCAGGGAACTCATGCAGCCAGTGAGGCTGTGGGGGAAGGGCTTTACTGGCAGTGAAGGGAAGCAGCTGGAGAAATCAACAGAGACCAAAAGGAGCCTGCTCCCTTTGCCAGCCCTGGCACCCTCAGCATTTTGCACAACTAAGGGATGACTGCATAAAGAAACATCCACCTAAGGACTGGTGGCCCCTCTGCCAGCTACTGGCTGTGATCCTCGGCATTTCAGGAGCCTTCCTGGCACCCCAGGCCTGGAAACCGTGCAGGCAAAATGCTCCAAGTCTGCATGCCCACACCAGATACCCAACCCAAGCTTGCCCTTGGGAACTGTCTCCCGGACTGAGTAAGAGCAGGAGGCTGTAGAGAGGAGAGCAGAGAATCAAGTTAGAATGAAAGGGTTCGCCATGTACTGCCAAATGGAGGGTGCCCTGCAATGGGCATTGGGATTGGCAGGTTTGTCCCTAGTGTGACTGGATCATCCCAGGTGCTCAGTGTCCCTGGCAGTAGGCTGGGGTGGGCTGCTCCTGTTTAAAGTGGGGGGCACCTCCTCATGGCAGGGCTGCCTGGCCAGAGACAGTGATGATGACTCTGCAGCAATTTGGGGGCAGGTGCCAAAGGCAGCTCTGAGATTCCACAAAGGAAAAACATGACTCCTAGCAAGACCTTTCCAGTCTCCTCCTGGCTTGCAGGGCTTCACCCCCTGGCCTCTATCACTGACTGTGGTGTGGGGCTCCCTGAGTCAAGTAAGTCTGATGCTCTGTGGGTTTGTAGACACACCCAGAGGTCCTGGGCAGGGCTGTCCTAGAGCTTGGGAAATGCCCATGGCCAGAGCTGGCATTCCCCACTGTCAGTTCCCTGGGGTACAGGCTGAGGGGCACAAAGCCCATGCATTTTGAGGATGGTTCAAGGCCCATGTGCAGCCCCACCCTGTGGGCATGCTGTGCGGCCTTGGTCCCTGCTGCTGCCAACCTCAGGGTTTGGGTATGGGAGGGTCCTGCTCATTGGGGTCAATGGGTGCAGGGCTCACTCACAACCCCTCCCTAGAGCTGCCAATGCCAGCCCAGCTCAGGACGATTCATAACACAGCAAACTGAATCTAGGCATCGTGAGGTTCCTTCTGAGTGGCAGGGCACCACCGCTGCCAGGGGAGGGAAAGGCTAGATGGAGCCTGTACTGAAGACAAGGGTAGCAGGACCTGGATGGAAGCAAGGAGTCCTGGCAGTGTTGGGGGAGGGGAGCATGGGCCCTTGGCAGTGAAAACTGCTCATGAACTGGCAGGGCAAGGACTCTCAGCTCATAGGGTGTGCTTTCCCTATGAACCCCTATGAATCTACAAATCTTTCCCACCTGTGGGCTGTCTGCCCCTCACCACTGCTCTGTAACATGTGCCTTCTTCCCTATGGCCTGCAGAAGAATCTGCATGTGCTGGGCTAAGCAACTCCAACCTTCAGATCAAACAGGAGCAAACTTGTGTAGACAGACTCTGTGGTGACCAGGGTGATGGGACCCCTGTGCACAGGAGATCCCCCTTGGAGTTCCCAGGACTGAGGGAATACCAGAGAGCTCCCTCAGACTGGAGCCAACAGGCTGCATGGGTAATTTGCAGTTTCCATATTCCTTTTTATTGCTTTCCATGGGGTGAACGCACTCACTGAATACCAGACAGTTGTTCTCTCTGCAGCTTCTATACACACACAGCAGGTACAAGGAAATAGCAGCACACAAACTCTCTCTCTCTCAAGAACAAATTATGATCATTTCAGAAGAAACCATTTTATTATTTTTTCCCAAAGAAAAAAAGCAATATAAATATTAGAGTATAAAACTTGCATGTAACACATTGACATTGGTCTATATGGGTATAAGAAGGATATAAGCATATATATAATATATAAGTATAATTCAATATTAGACACATTGAAAGGACAAGTGTGTTTCATTTCACATACACTTAGAGCACAGACCACAAGGAAAGAAGATACAGAGAAATTGAAAATACTGATGCCCACAAGTTAGTTACTGAGATAAAAATAACACACCACTAATTACAACACTCTCTATACTACCTTGGATTGCTGATTAAAAAGAAATATAAACACTACAATTCATCTACAGTACTTCTAGAAGGATCACATAATAACTACATTAGTTTGTATAAGCCTTACTATCTGTGTAAACTCTTTCTAGTGCAGCCACCACAGGGGGTGCCTGGGATCAGTACAAAAAAATCGTATGTAGACAAGGTTTTCCCATAGATGGGGCTTGCTTCTCTAGACATAGGGAGACAGAAATTGGCTAGTGAGGCATTAGTTAGTGCACAATGCTCTGCTGAATACTGCCAGGGCTGGGTTACTGACAAGCCAGGTAAGCATGCCAGCTGTCTACAGTTAACCTGGGGTGATCATAGAAGGCTAGATCTGCTCAGGTGAGTTCTGCATTAAAAGTTACAAAAAACTCATCGTGCTTATCTCTATATGTTTCTTCTTCATGCTACATACATGCCACGCCATTCTGCCTTCCCAGGTCAGTCACAGTTACTTTGATATGGAAAGCTGGCCCAGTGCAAAGGGCACACACAACCTTTCTGGATTAAGTAGGGCGTAAGGTCATAATATAGCCTTCCTGGATGACTTAGTGTTTACAAGGAATTAATGCCAAGCTGACTATGTAGCAAGGGCACAATGCACTCTCTCTTTACTTTGTTTGGCTCAGCAGTGAAAAGGGAACACAGCTACAGGGGGCACACAGTGAAGAGGCCCTGATCATTCTACTCCATTAAATGTGATTAAAAATCCCAATGCCAGGGGTATCAACAACTAAAGAAAGTTTGTTTGTTTCTTATTAAATCTAGCATATTTTGAGTCTCAGATAATTTCCTGGGTACAGTTAGAATCTGGGCTAGAGTGATTGAATGGTCCTGTAACAGCCTCAAAAGTATCAGAATCCTTCCTCATAGTCTCCTGACTGGCAGCCGGTGAGCATCCCCAGGCTCACTGGCTTTGTAGTCAGTGGCAAGGGCTAAGCTCCAGTTCTTGGATCCTTTATCTATAAGTCTGGTCCCCTGGCTTCAGCAAACCAACTGTCACTTACTTGGTATCCAGTTCTGAAAGCCAGTGAACTAAGCCTGTTCTTTGGCAACTCTGCACAGACATGAAATGTGTGGATTTCATAACTGCTGTAGGAGATAACAGTGTCTCTTTTATTATTCAACCCTACTCCTAGATAGACATTGCTCAGTCTGTGCTGAGACTTGTTTATCTGACTGTGCATTTATATCATGCTGTACACACATGCAATGGCTTCTTTGGGTGTGGTGGAGTTAGTTACCTTACTATAGACATGAGGTGAGTATTTTGCATGCAATGCAATGTACAGAAATGTGAAGCATTCTGTCTCTGTTCCCTATGACAGAGATTGTTCTCCAAATGCATCCACCCTTGATAAAGACATAGATAGCTATTTCATTGCTTTGAGTTCTCTGTGCTTACAGCAGGGGACTTTTTTAACTTTTAATTCCAAGAAAACATTTCCTGTACACATAAATATTTACTGCAATGAATTGTTGAGATGTATTTGTAGAGGCCTGTATAATCAATAGGACAGTAGTACGTAGCATGGCTACACACCACATCTTATAATTGGAGTGGTGTGTTCTGCACTGTGGCCATTTCCACTGAAGTTCAATTGCTTTTTCTGTCTCTCTCATACCATGATTTTTGTTCCATATTTTAGGCCATCGTTGGTCACATTTAAAAAAAATGTTTAAAATGCACTTTAAACTTGTTACTTCAAACTAGTGCAGTGTAAACACTTATTTTTTGAGAATAATAGGTAAACAGGAATTGAAGCACTCCCTACCAACTTCTTAACTAGGAACTTCAAGGGTAATCAGGGTGAAGTTTACTAAAGGAAAGTTAAATATCAAAATATGGAGCATGAGCTCTAATCTGAGAATGTTTTTTCCTCAGAAAAATGATCAGTGGTTCATAAATTAAAAAAAATCCATGTTAAACTTATTTACATTGGACAATGCCAAGTACAAGCCTTGTAGCTTTCTCAGACCATTCTGGAGTGAACCAAATCCAAATACATGTTTTAAAGACTTTACAGCCTTGCATATTAAATTACCGGAGTGATAGTACAAAATATGAGTTTGTATTAACAGGGCACTTGCTTTTTTGTTTCCAGATTGATTTATATCATGAGGACTAACAGTAGGATCCCTACCCCTACCTCTGACAATGACATGCATTCATAGTAGTCCTTACTTTTCCAATTCAAAATTCACATTCACCCTCCATCCTAGGTTGTGATTTGGGGGAGTGCCGGAGGGGTCTGCCCTGTGGGTCTAACCTGCTGATGGTCTCCTGTTAATTTTACTTCTTTTCCTTCTTCCCTGACTTCTTCTTGTTTCCTCCTGAAGATCCCGAGCTCTTTGCATCTCGTTTACCTGAGGAGTTGGAGAGAGTGGCAGTGCTGCCAGGGATGTAGACATTCTGCCTGTAGTCTGGGACATGCTGCAGTGTGAACTGGGGGCCGTACCTTGCACTGAGGCCCATAGTGCCGGTTCCCCCACCAAGAGTGGAGTTCCCATCAGCAGCTTCTACATGGGACACAGAAGAGAAGAAGACAACAGGAAAATAATTATAACATTAATATCGTCAACAGTGGAATTTTAACTAAGTATTCTTGAAGACCCAGTACAAATCTAAGGTCTTATACAACAGGTGCTGTACAAATAGCATTTGTCCCAAAGAGCTTGCAGTCTATGTAGATAAGAAAGACAGTGTCACCAAGGGTATTAGAGCCAGAGTAAGGCATTTAACCCAGATCTCCTGAGTGCCAGTCCTATCAAAGGTTTAATCACAAGATTACCTATAAATGTTGGAAAATTGGAATATGCTATAAGACAATGAAGGGCAGTTTAAAACACAAAGGGCACATCTACACAAGATTCTTTACTGTGGTAATGTAATGCACAGTAAAGCATCAGCATCTACACATGCACAAGACTTATTGCACAGTAAATTAGGCTAATGTGCCATTTGCTAGTACCAACAAATACAGGTACTAGATTAACGGCACATTAGCTACTGCTAAGTAGTGTGCATGTAGACAGACTGAGAGCAATTTGCTCCCAGTCAGCCTATGCAGCAGGGGGCAACAGAAAACGCAGGGGGGAAGAGCGTGAGGTGGGGGTATTGTTCCTGCTCCATTGTGGAGCTTGGGATTGCAGCCTGGCCTGGCGACACTGCCTTGGGGCAATGCCCCATAGCCAAGTGACAGCAGCATCCTGAGTTCTCCCTTCACTTTTCTTGCTGAGGGGATGGGGGAGCTCTCTGTTCCTGCAGTGTTGGGTTGGGGACACAGAGCTTCCCCATTCCCTTAGCCCTACTACTGCCTGCACAAGAACACACTCCAGTCAGTTCCTGCTCTCTGCCCATGCCTGGGGGGAGCTGGGAGCTGAGCAGCACCAGGATGGGGTGGAGGGAATTGTGGGTGGGGAAGGAGAGGGGGGAACGTAAGCAGCACTGGAACCGGGCAGAGATGCATTCCCCCCTGGTCCCAGCGCTGCTTATCCCCCATGTCTCACCCCACCCCAGTACTGGTGCTGCTCAGCTCCCACCTGCCCCAAGGCATGGTTTTGGGAGCAGGAGCCAACTGGAGCATGTGCTGTACAGGCAGTGGCAGGGCTGAGGTGATGAGCACCTATTGGGCACATCCACACATGCAAACACATGCACTTGCAGCAGCTCCAATAGAAGCAGTGCAAATTTGAGCCAGGGCTTTTTGCCTGGACATGCACTTTGGTGTGGAGCAAATTGTGCCACTTGGGGCAAAATAACCCTGTCTGACTCCTCCCGGATCTGCAGCGAGGGGGAGCTATGTGCTGTCCCAAGCAGTATATAAAGCTACCATTTCCTAGCCACATCAGTACAAAAACCTGCCCTATCAAGTTGCTCAGGGCACTCGCTCTCAGGAGCTTCTGAGGCCCAGGCAATTGGCACCTGGGGACACTACCCCTTGTGCCAGCTGGACTGATGAAGCAGCCCTGTGAGTTCCCTGCGCTCTTTACCCACTGCAGAAGTCTGACAGTGGGAGCTGTTGCCTGGCTGTGACCTGCTGTGCACCTCCCAGGCCCAGATGGAGACTGCACAGCCACTAGAAGCATCTGCCCCTCTGGGCCAGCTGCCAGTGGGCTATGGTTACAAAATTGGCCTTTGTGTGGCACTACTGCCATGTGTGCCCCTTGCCTGGCCTTCTGGGTAGCTGTTGCCCAGAAGATGGTCCCAGTGTGGTGGCCTGTTTTGAACTGTCAAAGCATGTCATCCACCTCCAGCTGGGTCCAAGGTGCTATCTCTGAGCAGGCTCTTCTGCCTGGATCTTGCAACTTGCCTCCCTAGTAGGAATTCTCGTGTTCCCTATTTGAAAACCAAAAAATCCCTGATAAAAAAATCCCAAAGTCACTTTGTAAAATACCTTGAAACACATTTTCCTCCACAATTAAAACAAAAGACCGCTATATATAGAGAGTGAGAGATAACAATCAGTTGGGCAATGTTTTATTGATATATCTACAGTTTTAGAGCAATTTGGAAGCCTACTAGTGTCTCTATCATCATGATAAAATTCATTCTAAATACCTATATGTTATGTTGTTTGCCTTTGGTTTTCTTACCATAGAGCAGGTAGAGCTCCCTGTGACCCCTTCACTAATCAGGATATGAGGATAGCTGCCCATGCAACCACAGCTCCTGATAGCAGGTCTCATCCTGTCTGGCAGCTGGGCATGCAGTGTGTGCGCTGAGGGCATGTGGGGTTTGCAGGAGGAGGGTGGGAAATGGGGTGGGAAGATGGTGGTTGTGGGCAGCTGTGGGGTGTGTGGGGAGGTGTGGGTATATTGTGGGGGGACTGTGTGGAGGTGCTGCTCAGCAAGGGTGGGTCCCCTGCCCCCTGCAGGACACAGCCCCCCTGCATAGCTCACAGACTGCTCCCCACAGGGCTACAGTCCCCACAGGGGCCACAGCCCCCAACAGGGGCTACAGTGCCTGAACAGGGGTTACAGCCCCCCCAAGAGGGGCCACATGGCCCCTGCAGTGGCTACCACCCCCCCTTTACTGCCCCACCCAGCCCCACCCCCTGCTTGCACCTACAGCCCCCCTGATGGCTTCCCCACCCTCTGTCCACTCCCCCAGACACTCCAATGGCTGCCCTGCCCAGCCTCATCCCCTGCTTGCATCCCAGCCCCCTGATGGCTGCCCCCACCAGCCCCAGCCTCCCAGCACTTAAAAAAAAAAGCAAAAAAAAAAGTCTCACCCTCATTGGCAATAGTAGGTGCTGTGGGGGCTGTGGGGCCACATGGCAGACCCCCCCATTCAACATAGGGCAGTGACGCAGCAGCAGGGCCGGGTCTCAGCTGCTTGGCACTTGCACTGCCACTGCGCCATTGCTGGATTTTGCTGGGATGCTGGGGCCCAGCAGGGCAGTGACTGGGGTCGGGTAGGGGGCAGGCAGCAGATGGGGCCAGGTGAGGCAGTGACTGGCAGTGAGGCAGTGACTGGGAGGGTTCAGAGGGGCAGGTGGAGGATGGGGCTAGGCAGGGCAGCCATTGCTGCAAGACACACATGAGTGCTTGCGTGGATGCACCCATTGAGGACAAAATTGCTCCTAACATGGGCATGTGTAGCTGTTTTCCTGGGCACAGTTTATTGTGCCTCATTTTAATGCACAGTAACCTTAAGGTACATTAACTGCACATGTAGACATACCCAAAGAGGACCAGATCTGTCCCAAGACTCTTAGTAGAAAAGAGGTTATTCTAATTAGAGAACTTAATGGAAATATTTTGAACTTCTACCCTGGGAGTAAAATTAATTTATCTGGAAATAAAGTGATAACTTTCTAACTCAAATTATCAAAGTTTTAAGTTACCAAGAGATAATGCACTCACTCAGTTTAGTACAGTCCTGTTCTTATGTGAGTCAGAGGAACAGAGCTTAAAAGGTACATGGAACAATAGTTTCAGCCTCTAACAGTTCAGATCTTTATTTCCTCTTCTTCCCCTCTAAATATTCCAGAAGAGAGAAGCAGAAGCAGTTAGTTGCTGGCATTAGAGCAGCAATTTAGTGCACCTTCTCTTGTTTTCTTTAAAGAAACAAACAAAAAAAGAGAAAATATGTATATGACTAAGTAGGGTATTGAGTTTGTTCTTTTGCTCTAGAGATGTTGGTGAGAGGACCGCATCAAACCAGTTCTCACTCAAGGAGGCTGAATCAAGGCACCCATGAGAACTGGGCAGTTCAATCTGAGCCAAATGGGAACAAGTGTGTTGCACCCTAAATACTAGCTTTCCTAGCTGAGATTCAACAGCCAAATGAAACACATTGGCTGAATCAGAGAGAAGCACATATACAAGAACTCAAGGATGGGTCAGAGTTTCCTTCCACATACAAGAACTTGCATACAAAAACTCAAATAAGCAAGGATGGGTCAGTGGTTTCCTTTCTTTTCTTTTTTTTTTTTTATATTTCCCTGAGCTTTTATCTGGGATGGGGGGATTCACTTATATAGTAAGATCTTTGTTAACCAGGTGAAATACAGGTAGTCCTCGACTTACAGTATTTTGAGTTATAACGTTTCACACTTTCAACCTTTAGAAATTGACACCCTGTTTCAACTTAATGATGTCAGTTTCAACTTTACAATGCTTGATCTGATGCAAGGCCATGCCAAGTTCATTGCATCACTCATCTCCCTGGAGAATATCTGTCCAATCTTCCTTGCACATTTTCTTTAAGAAAGCAGACAAGACTCCAGAAATACCTGCAGCTGAGGCTCTTGAGAAGACTCCAGTCAAGAACCCTTCACAAAGTCCAACCAAGAGCCCTTCAAAAAATCCAGCAAAATCACCTCTAAGAAATCCTTCCATATCAATATGATCGCTATTTACAATATAGACACATTAATGTAGCTATAGTACTCATCTATAATTGATCGAGTACAAAATTCTGGAGTATGTTTGGTGAAAATAGGGTATTGGGCCTCAGTTCAGGAACCAATCCCACATTTATAACATTGTTTCTTATCAGAAAATTGGTTCTGAGTTACAATACTTCAATTTAAGATGTGGTTTTCAGAAACCAATTGTATCGTAAGTCCAAGGACTGCCTGTACTTGGATTTACATACTTTTTAAAGGGTCCCAAACTCTTCTGTAATTTTAAAAGCTGGCTTTTGGCATTCCAATTAGATTTACAGATCTTAAGGTGCCAACATTGGAATACCCAATTTAACTCTTAAAGCAGGGATTAAAGTCAATGCATTAAATGTCATCTAGGTCTCGGAAAGACAATGAGGACTGCATGACATACACAAAGGGTGCATCTACATGAGATGCTTTACTGTTCAGTAGAGCTAATTACTGAGCAGTAAGCATCTATGTCCATATGTGCAGACACTTACTGCACAGTAAATGGCTCTAATCATGAGTAAATTTGTTACCTGCAAATGCAAGTAGCAAATTTACTTGAGGTTAGTAACTGCACAGTAGTGCATGTGTAGACCTTTGACTGGGAGCAAATATGCTCCCAGAAAGCCTGACAGCGGCAGCAGGGGGCAGGAAATTGCTCCATGCTCTGGGAAGCTACCTGGTGCCAGGGTTCAGGGACAATGTCCCCCTGTCCTGGCAGCAGGGAACTCCAACACCTGCTCTGTAGTCATGGAGCCAGTGGGACCACATGTGGTCACAGAGCTGGTTCTGGGAGATAACCATCTAGTAGCCTGGGTCCTGTGGCTGTGAGGCTTGAGGTGGGAGATAAGGATCACCCATCCCAGGCATCACAATATGCTCCAGGATCCCAGAGGGGGGGCTGGAAGGTCCCTGCTGACAGGGGCTAGGAAGCTTGTTCCTTACCCAGGTCCATGATCACAGAGCTGGACAGTGAACAGGCTCTCCAGTATGTTCCCCATCTAGCTCCATGATTACAGAGCTGAGCAGGGAACAAGTTCTCCAGCCCCCACCCCATAATCATGGAGGCGGGGCTGGGAATTGTCTCAGTCAGGGACAGGTCTTACCCCCGTGCCCCAATCCAGCAATCAAGGTCCAGGACTTGGAAAGAGCTGCAGGGGAGGGGCAGGTCCCAGCCCCCTGCCCTATCTGCCAGTGGGGCAGCTAGCAGCAAGCCCCCAGCTGGGCAGGGAATCCTTGCCCAGTCAGGGGTTCATTGCTAGCTGCCCCACCAGTGGATCAGGGCAGGGGTTTGGGACCTGCCCCTCCCCCATTGGCAACATGTAGGGGGTGCTAGTGGGTGCATGTGGATCCCCTGAATGTGGTGGTGCACCCCCTGCAAAAAGACACCGCCAACACTGCCCATGGCACCTGTGGGCAGTCCCCACTCAGCACCTACCCCTACTGCCAACACCACCAGTGGTGTCTGCAGGCAGTCCATGATTGCCGCTGGCCATTGCTGACACTGCCAGTGGCATCTGTGGGTGGTTGCTGACGGCCAGTTGGTGCTCGCCACCTCCTCTTCCCTGCTGCTGACAGCACTGCGGCCACTTGTGGGAGCTCACTGCTTGCTGCCACCATGTTCCAAGCACCAACAGTGCTGCTGCTGCCTGCGGGAGCTCACCATGACACCTAGCCTCTGGGGGCATGTGGTGTTCATGTCCTCCCCTGCAGCTATTTTCAACTCCCCTGCCCCTGACTGAGGACCTGGGAACAGGAGCTCCCTGCTGCTGGAGCAGGGGGACATTGTCCCTACCCCAGCAGCAAGTAGGGAGCAATGTCCCAGCTCCCACCAGGAGACAGCCGTCTCCTAGCCA
This sequence comes from Caiman crocodilus, assembly GCA_030014935.1. Classification (NCBI taxonomy): domain Eukaryota; kingdom Metazoa; phylum Chordata; order Crocodylia; family Alligatoridae; genus Caiman; species Caiman crocodilus. Next base: position 2,740,371 of record JAGPOW010003447.1, on the reverse strand, counting down.
GGTGCTCCCTGCCATTTGGGGCAGGAGTAGATCGCTGCCAGGAGCATCAAATGTGCTCCTGAGACCTTGCATGCAATAGCCCAGGAATGTTTACTCAGAAGTTGTTTACTTGCAAGTAAACTGCTTCCAAATCAAATGAGTGTGTAGACACCTCCAAAGTATACTACAAGGAAATTTCATTTTGGAATTTACAATGAAATCAGTCAAACTCTCTTGTGGTTTATGATTATTTTTGAATCCCAGCAGGAATTTATGACTAAACTCTCTTTCACTTTGCATGTTTAAGTGGTGCATACACAGCTACATAATTGCAGTTTTTGGTATTTATGCACCATTTGAGATTCTATTTCATTCATCCTACTGAGTTACATGTTCCATGCTTTGTCTTCTTTCTCCTGTCCCCCCATAGCTTCATCTCTGGGCTGCCCAACAGGACAGCTTCAAGGCAATGGCCAAAGCAAACTCTGGTTAAAGCTTGGCCCATGACTTGGAATTTAGAAGTGTTTGCTGGGAAACAGAAGATAGTTTCAAATCATCTCAGGGTGAATAGGGTCTAAAACAGTGGCTCCCAACCGTCTTTTTGCTACCCTAAATCTGGGTCGCGACCCCTGTCCCCACTGCTGACTCACTCATGCTCAGCAACACAAGCAGAGCCCAGGCTGGGCTGGGATTGCAGGTAAGGGGGGAGGGGGTTGGCAGTGGTGGCAAGAGCTGCATGGACTGTGCATTGGGAGAGCCCTGCAGGTGGGAGAGGTGGAGTGAAAGGTGGACCACCCGCAACCCTGATTTGGGCTGTGACCTGAGGCTGGGAGCCACTGGTCTAAAACCTGGGTCTCCTGTGCCCTGGCTAAAAGATGGAGAGCCTATCTCTTCTTCCCTGCCATCATGGGTTTTCCCCATCTAATATTTTGGGAGTTGCCTGGTGTTACATGCACACCTGAGTGGTTCTATTTCCTTAGGCAGCTTCCCAGGTGCTCAGCAGATGCTGAGTAGGCTCACATGGACAGAGTGGAATTTCAAATTGTGCATAAGTGCTGAAAACTGCAGTTCCACAGTCACATACATAGCAGTTAGGCACATAAATTGTGACAGGAGTTATCCCTTAGCATTTTGGGATACTTGGCTACTGATCTATTCTCTTATGGACTTGTGTCTAGATAGATTATATGATTAGCATTGTTTTTAGGAATTTACATAGGGGGCACATGCATTTTAATTATATTTATTGTTAATTCTCCAAATTTAGGTTTTTTGTTCACTCCTTGGAGAGTGTTTAAACATCTTTCACTTTCTTATTTGAAATGTACTCAGAGTTCAGTTAATTGTTATTCTCAACAACAGTTAATGCACCAATTCATTTATATACCCTCAGGGTAAACTGAACACTTTACACATATTTATGTCCAGACTTGACTGCAAACAAAAGAAGAGTCTGTAACTCTGGTTTTTATTTTTTCCAGCAGTGGGGGTGGAGGTGCTAGAATGTTACTGAGAGAAAGTATTCCAGTGACCCACTGAAAATGTGAAGTGGAACAAGAAGGACTAGCCTGTAATCAGCATGCAGAACAGCTTCTGGTAAGGAAGGGGCCTGTGACGTGCACAGGTTGCCAGAGAAGCTAGTTTTCCCAGAGTAAGAATTATCAGAGAACTGAATGGGCTGCCTCTAGTATCACTAGATTATGACTGCAGAGAAGGGAGACCAAGAAAACACAGGGGCATAATTCAGCATTGAGCTGCTATTTTTCAAGCAAAGAATTTCAAATGCTGGTAACACATTTTAATGAAGATTCATGTTCAGAGAGGCATTAGTTGCCAGGACTGTACCAAGAGCAGTTGTTTCCTTTCCTTCCCTTTATACTTTATGGCTCTAAGGCTTGGCAGTAAACAGCACACAGGAGCAGCAGCTGAAACTTAGCACTGTTGAGGGGAAATGTAACCTAATTTTTTTGCTGCGAACAAATATCTGAGTGGGCAAAAAACCCTCCTGTTTTTGGTGTAAAAAATGGAGTGACATCTCACCCCAGCAGCAGCGAATCCTGCTTCCACTCCATAGGACTACATTTCCCAGAATGTCGTTCACTCACTAAGCAGACAAGGTTTTTAGGTGAATCTGACATCTTTTATTAGACCAGCTTAAATAGTTGGGGCAAAAAATGTCTTCTTTTTTTTTAGCAAGCTTTCAGGTTTAAAAATCCATTGTCGGACTGAGGAAGAGAAGCTTCCTCAGCCTGATGAAGGTTTTTTAAACCCAAAAGCTTGCTAAAAAAATTTTTTTTTAATTCCCAACTGTGTAAGTTGGTCCAATAAAAGATATCAGATTCACACAAAGAACCTTGTCTGCCTATATCCTTAGACCAACATGGCTACAACCTACACCCCTTCACTCACTAACACTCCTGTGCTGACCTGCTTGCTGCCAGGGCTGAAGTGGGACAGTACAAGGAAGAATGGGAATAGGGCAATGGGAGGACGAAGCACCCCCATTCCATCCCTCCTCTACCCCATTCTTCCTGCCCCTGCTTCCCCACTCCCTGATTATGCAGTGCTCAGGGTTGGTGCCCCACTCACCATAGGCACTGACTCCCTGGGTGTTCTAAGGTTCAAGTAGCCACTAAAAAAAATTAGCAGGTGCTAGGGATCAAGCACCCAGTGAAAAAAATTAGTGGGTGCTCAGCACCTGTAAGCCATGTTGGGTGAGCCAGGCTGAAGTAACGCACTGCCTCTTCTGGGCATGTATGGGGATTAGTGAAGGAATATATACACAAAAAAGCACCCACTGGCAAAACCCAAAGTCAGCACTTATGCCACCCACCCATCCTTATGGTACTGTTCATATTCAGTCTTTATCAATAACAATCCAAGCCGGCTGCAGTTTGTGATATCATTATAGGAAGGTACATGTCTAGCTTCACATTTCATGACACTCCTTAAAGGTAATCTTCCCTTACACAGTCAATACCCCTAAATTGTCTTAGGGTTCTTATGGTCAAAGTGAGATGAAGAAAACTAATTACGTTATACGCTATTTTAAATTTGACAAAAACAACCAACTCCTGTCTCTGTTTTTCTTATAAAGTGAGCTCAAGCTGGCTAATACAACAAGCTTCAGCAGCTTATTCCCTGAACATTTCACACTGTGGCTCTAGGAGGGCTTTCAGTGGAAGCAGGTATAGAGATTATTATTTAACCAATTGCAATACATCTTAGAAAGCCATGCTGCTGCCTGCAGTCAGTAGTGTCTGCCCCACTACTCTGGCTCCAAGCAAGACTGTCTCAGACTTGGTTTCTATCGTTAGAATTGAAGCACTTTTTCTTCCACTGCACATCTACCTGCATCAATTCAAATAGTTTACAAGTCCAAATTATTTTTAAATGAGCATCCCTACCATTAGATACCATCAGACATCCAACCTTTAGTGGTCCTTTAAGATTCATCTTGTGTATTTCTCTGCCTCAGAAGATGGGTGTTTCTCTTCAGACTTTTCAATTATTTAAGACTTGTAAAAGCAATGTGTAAATGAAAGCATTTCAGTTGGCTAGCAAAACTCACTCCATATGGATGTGTCACAGCACCACGGGTGAGGGACTGGTTTCTGGAGCTGCTTTCCTCCCTTCCCCCCACACATACTGGAGGTGCCATATGCTCAGGGAAGAGAAAATACCAAAAGAAAGGAGGAAATTTCTGAAATGCTGTTGCAGTCAGAAAAGAGGCTCTCTAAAAATGGCATTTGCTTATGCTATACTGGTTTAGATTTGTTGCCTTCTCTGAAAGAGATGACTTTTTTATTGCTATTCCCTCGTGTTAGCCCTGCAAAGCCCACCCAGCAAGAGAGAAGGAGCAGGAGGCTAGCCTACTTCACTGTCGTCAATATATTTGACCCGTTTTAGTTGCTGAAACCTTAGACTGGATAACTGCCTGAACCATGAAGAAGCCTCCAAAGAGGAGCAGAACTCCAGGGCTGGATCCAGACATGTAGGCACGTGCTAATTTGCAACACTGGAGCAAAATTTGCTACCAGGATGTCCTGGTAACAAACAAACAAAAAAAAATACTTGGAAAAAAAGTGGCACAATGCATTCCAAAGTGCCTTGTAGGGCTGCCTGCTTCCTTGTCTCTGCCTGCTGTAGTGCCCCTGCACAGAGGCACGCTGAGCTCCAGCCAGCCTCTCCTTGGCTGGCTGAGGTGCAACCTACCTTGAGATGGGGGAGCACACAGCCCTGGGCTGGCTGCTCCCCTGTCTCTGCATGTCTCAGTACAGGGGCTCCACTGTGGAGCCCCCATGCTAAGGCATGTGGAGCCTCTATCTCAAGGTACACTGTACCCCAGCCAGCTGCTCCTCAGGTGGCTGGGGCACAGCATACCTTGAGAGGAGGGAGCAGCAATCCCTAAGATGGCTGTAGAGGCTGCCTGCCAGCTGGTTTTGCACTTGAGCACCGTGTGACCCAGCCAGCCGTGCCCCCCAGCACATGGAACACAGAGTAAATAACTCCACTGTTGGACAGTACTTGTGGCTAGCAATGCTATCCTACAGCACAGTTAATTAGTTTACTCTGTCCTAATAGCCCTGCACATGTAGACAGTGATGTTTTACTGCTGAGCTAATTACTCAACTCTGCAGTAAACATCTTGTTTAGACACGTCCAGTTACATGTAAACTGATGCACAGTTTGAAAATAATCCACTTGGCTTTTAAATGGTAGGGACTACATGGATGGCTTTTAGGAAAATAATCATTTTATTTTTAAAGCAAGGAAATTTGATCTGGAGTCAGTAAGATATGGTAAGCATATGGCCCCCCTGAGGCAATCTTTACCGGATCTTTTTTCAGAACAGAACCACATTTTTACATGGTTTAATTGCTTAAAAATATAGAACAGCAAACAAATCTAATGCCCAGGACCCTCATCTCCTTAACTGAATGCAGCAGCTGTTTGCTTGTGCTGCACTGTGTCTACACAGAGGCTTTCAGGGTGACAAAGTTCAGACTAAAGCAGCTTTCCAAAGAAGCAAGGCCAATTTTAAACCACGGTCTCAGAATTGTTCTCCCAAGAATGTAAAGAAAATATTATAAGCATTTTAATCTGCACATTATGGTTATGCTGAATTTTTTTCTCCCTATTTTAAAATGAATGTCAGTGTTTTATGGTTCTTCTTTTATTTCTATTTTTACAATTTAGAGGGAGAAGACTCAACTTATTTGTAAAAAAAGGCATTATGCAAAATAGGTAGCCTCTATCTTCAATTGTGTGTTTTAATGCCTTTTGTTTCTTCAATAAAAATGAAACCAGATTATACAGCAACAAAAGCACATCTATAGTTTCTATCACTCTCACAAAAAACAGCCACTAATGTAAAACAAAACAAAAAATAAAACCGAAACCAAACAATCCCTCAAACCATTCTCTTCCCAATCACCAGAATCATAATAATCACAACAGAAATACTTGAAAGATGTTGTACACCCCTGAAACATGGAAGATGCCAAGTTTTAGCCAATTTTGGATTTTAAACTTCATTGCAGAACAACAAGGAATATTTTTACCTCCCTGCCTACCATCTGACACCTCCAGGGAAGGAATTCTACCTGATCAACACATCAAAGAGCTATTCAACACAGCTCACAAAGACAATCTCATGGACCCAGGGGGACAGCTTTCCATCTTCAGCTCCCTCTGTGCAAAAATGAAGCTTATTTCCTACCTATAGGGACTTCTTACCATCTTGTACCATCTACACTTTTCCCAGAGCCTGATGAAGGGACTTTGATCCTGAAAGCTTTCAGAAAAGGACAATTTTCTTGCCATTTTCCAGTTGGTCTAATCAAAGGTATCATTTTGGAACCAAGAGTTCTAGTTTTTTGTATGAAATATGTTGAGGCAGATTTTCAGTCATGCATCCAGCCCCCTCTCTTTCTTTGTCAGCAATATAAATGTGCCTGCACTTCAGTATTTGCAATGAACTAACAACTAGAATAATGCTGAGCTATATGAGTAGGGACCAAGGATTAAGTTTATCTATGACAAATTAGGTACAAAAATACTCCTGTAAAAAAAGGTTTTATTTTGTAAATGTAGACCTCTACTGAAATATGTATGCATCTCTCTCTTTACTTCAGGTAAAATGTACGCATGCACACACACACACACACCCACACACACACATATAAATGTGGGAATAGACTGCACACCAACCTCCTATGGGGTTCTTATATCTTCTTCTGAAGTACTCCATGCTAGTTTGATTCCAGGAAAGACAGATGAGAATGGCAATTCTTGTTTCCCTACTACTGTGATTTTGCCCAATTTCTATCCACATCCACATCTACCAACCTTGCTTCTTCCATCAAAATCCCAACACAAATTTATCCTCTTTCATGTGCTCACTCCTACCCTGGGGGACTTCAAAAGGAGGCTAGATAATCACCTAGCTGGGGTTGTTTGACCCCAGCATTCTTTCCTGCTTATGGCAGAGGGTCAGACTTGATGATCTGCTTAGGTCCCTTCTGACCCTACCAACTATGAAACTATGGATGCATTGAATCAGGCACTGAATTTGTTCTTTTGGGGATCAAGCTTACTACCCAGCTATAAATACACATTTTTTAAAAGACAAAAGGCACCCCAAGCCCTGGGTTTTCTATTCACTAGCACTATTTTATGAATCATGCCCCATTTTCTTGAGCGTAGTAGTTATAATTTGGTTGCTGAAGACACCCAGCCTTCAGGCTATTGCCCTACAACACAATGAAAGCATAATGATTATCTCATACCAGCTGTGTTAATCGTGCCTGATTCACATCTCTTTTGCATGTTTATACAGTAGTGAATGGTATTCAAACAGTATCTTCTTAGAAGTACTTTAGAAATTATTGCAGTCTGCCCAGTCACTGTAAACCATGGATAGTTCAAGTGCAAAAGTTCTGAATGCATTCACATTAAATGTCTGTATTATTAAAAATATTGCAATTAGCTTATGATTAATAGATACTGACCATTTGCTGATGCCATGATCATGGCTTGAAGCATTTCAGTATCAAACTGGTTGTTTGGCCAAGCTCCACCTTCTTCTCCATTCTGTGAGCTACGGAGAAACAAAACGAACACAGAATTACAAGGACAGAAACTGGAGCAGGGCCTGGGTTGGATGACGGGGATTTTGTCAGCAAGTATAAAGCACCAAACAATGTTGATTCTTATAAGCAAACCTGTCAATAAAGCACTGTGGAGCTAAGGCATTTTCCAAGGTCTCTCTTTTTTGGGGTTTCTAAAGAAAAACAATCATTAAGCACCTGTTTTTTTAAAGGTAGTTCACTGACTACAAATGTAGGTAAGATCCTAGGGTGGAATTCAATTTCCTTTTGTGCATCTAGCTTTCTAAATGTGTGAGTGGAATTTCTGGCACTTACATGCAGGTTGTGAACCTACTCTCCCCTGGACTGTGGAAGTATAGGAAGTGTAACTGTGCACACCTAGACAGAATGGATGTGTGTATATAGCCACATACTTCCAGTAGGTTATACACCGAGTGGGCAAGTATGTGGCTATGTACAAGCATCCATTCTGGACACATACCTGTGACAAAGTAATGAAAATGTAGTTTTCCAAAAGCCCATAATTGGTGGATGCTAGACTCCAGATGATGAAGATCCCCCAACCCCCCATTTTTAGTCCAGTACTTAAGTGGTTTGGAAGCAGGAGATACAGGTTCTAAACCCTTCTCAGGTATGGTGAGTTTGAACCTTCCCCTCTCTGATTTCCAAGCATGTTGCACTAGTCACTAAACCATGTGTTTGGCCAGTGATTGCCAAAAGGTGTGCCACAACACACTAGAATGATAGAAATGTGCCATAAGATCCCCCATGTGAGAAGATAAATTAGGTGTAGGCAATTATTTTGGCTGGATTTTGGTAAGCTTTGAGGGCTGCACATATAAAACCAGTGGTGAAGTTATCATTTTAACAAATTATACATAAAAACAAACCATATGCAAAAAAATCAAACATCTGCTATGACATACTTTAATTTGATTAATTTTTCACCCTGATTAATGCTTTCTTGAGTAGTGTATACAGAGAAGATTGCATAATAGCTAAAAATAAAGTATTTCTCCTAAGGGAAAAAAAATCAGCCAAGGGGGGACACCCCCACCCCAACCCCCAGCAGAACCCTGCCACTGCCCAAATGCCCCCCAAATCACAAGAAAGCTCCTGCCTGCACCCTGATATGCTCCTCAGGAGCCACCTGCACCCCAAACCCTCCTGCCTTCCACCCCTTTCTGCCCATACTTGCCCCCACAAAGCTTGAGGAAGCCCAGCAGCCTCCTCCAGCCTGTCCCAGCTCCCTGCCAGGACCATGCAGGTTGGGCTCACCTGTAGCCTGGGGGTCCATCTTCCCCCAGGGGGAGCCTCAGCCCCAGCCCCAGGCTCAGCCCCGGACCCAACCCAAGGCCACGAGGGGTGGTCTCATCTGGGAGGACAGGATGGGAGCAGAGTCGGCTGCAGCTGAGAGGTGACAGGTGGCTGGGCTGGCTTGTGGTGCTACATGGGACAAAGCAAGAGGCAGGGCCAAGGACTGGGGTTAGGAAAGGAACTTCAGCTGCTGAGAGGCACTGAGGAAGCTTCACTGCCTCTGGGCATGGGTGTGGTATAGTTCTAGTATGCAAGGTGGCTCCTGCCAGTTCTGAGTCACAGGCAGGTGAGTTGCTGCTGGCCCAGCCTAAGCAGGGGTGCTGGGGCCCAAACACATCTTGCTTAGGGCCTGCTGTGTGAAGCTGGGCCGGTGGGTGGGGTTGCTTCTACCCAGTTTCCCCTGTGGCATCAGCGGAGGTCAGGGCTAGAGCTGCCAGGGCCTGAGCATGGTTCACCCAAGGCTTGTTGCATGGTGCTGGGGGGCAGGGCAGGACAGCTTCTGCTCAGCATTCCCTGAGGCGCCAATAGAGGCCAGAGCTGAAGCTGCCACTGATGCTGCCCACCCATAGACTAGATAGAATCAATCAATTGGCAGGCTGGATACAGCCTGTGAGCTGTATTTTGCCCACCCCACCTGAGGTAAATGCTCTCCTCCTCTACCCAGCACCCTGCACCTGCCTCATCTACTCCACTGGTGCCTACAGCTACGCTTCTGGGAACAGCTGCTGTTGTTGCAGGGGACCCTGCACTTTCCTGCCCCCAGGCAGACCCTTTGGTGGCTGCCCTGCCAGTGCTCCCAGCATTATGCTCTGCTACAAATGGATGCAGAAATACACACACACACATATATATACCTACACATACACACACACACACACAGAGTATCTTGCATAAACTTTTCTTCACATACTTTAAACACATTTAAAACCTGCATAACCATTAAAATAGATGCACTCGTGCATCCATGCACCCATGCTCCTGCACACCTGTCCACAGTCCTTTCCCTAACACAGTCTCTTAGTTCTTGCCCCTATGTTGGGGTTTACATTCACTGCTTGTTCACTGGCCTTATTGCTGTCACTGTCACTGTTGTTGTTGCTTCCGCTGCTGCTGACCCTGCTGCTGTCATCATCACTGTCTTGGGATCCGGTTGTGTCACTGTTGTCTTCAGTATCCCTGACCATGTCCCCTTTTTGGGTGTCTTTGACCAGCCTGTGCCAAGTGTCCCTTTGCCAGGTGGAGTTGGCTGCATCTTCTCCATCTTCTCCCACCGATTTCCAGTAGTAGGACTGGAGTTTGCTCAGAAACATTTTAACACAATCTGTTTCCTCCAGCATCAGTAGGTTCCTGCATTTCCAGAGGGCGCTCCTGACGCAGGATACAAACTGGTCCAGGCAGGTTGTCAGGGACCCTTGATGTTTAGACAGGAGTCTGTACAGTACTGCCTCCCTCATCATCAGCCTGACTCCTGTCACCTCTTTGCAGAGCTGGTTTACCTTTTCCTACACCCTCTTGGTGTAGGGGCAGAGTCATAGGAGGTGGTCAGTGGTCTTTATTTCACCTTGGCAGATTTCCCTGGGGCAGCTGAGACAAGTCCCTTGCCCCTCTCTGTTTCCACACCCTCACTGGGAGTATGCGGTGAGCTATTAGCCAGTTCAGGTCTCCGTGGTCCTTCCATAGGTCTTTGTGGAAGATCTGGTCCCAGACAGCCTGGCAGTTGTCTTTGGGGAGCAGCTCAATAGCCCATTTCTGTCTCTGACTACTTTCTGTATCTTCCTGTGGTTGGTCATCATCATTGGGTTTTCCTTTTGTAGCTTGTACTCGCTCCGGAACTCGTTCAGGATCCTATAGAACCTGGGGTGTTCCATGATCCAGGGTCTCCCATTGGTTGACACATATACCTCCCACCTCTCAGAAGGTGACCTGCAAAATACTTGATATGACAGGCTGTTTTGGTTTCTGGTCCAGTCACCAGCTTGCAGATATGGCTTATGTGCTGTGCCCACAGGAACAGGTGGATGTCTGGCATCCCCCGTCCCCTGGTCCGTTTCTTTTTTTGTAGGGTCTTCCTTGCCACCTTCTCCATTCTGGATCCCCAGAAGAAAATGCACATGGGTCTCTGGATTCTGTGGATGATACGCTTTGGAGCGGGGAAGATAAGTGTAGTGGACAGAAGCACTGGGAGCAATATCACCTTCATGAGCACTACGTGTCCCTTCATCATGAAGAGGTGGCACATGTGCCACAGACCCAAACTCTGCTTCACCTTGGCCTCCTTCTTCTCCCAGCCTCTCTTTCCATTTTGCTCGGGGTCGAATTCCACCCTGAGGATCCTGACCCCCTTGCAGAGAATCAAGACTTTCAGAGACTCCAGATCCCTGAGCTCGCCCACAGCCAAGCAGGTGCTTTTGTTCATATTGAGCTTGGCCCCTACTGTTGCTTCATAGACCCATGTGTGCCACAGGGCTCTTTTTACTGAACATTTGTTCTGGCATAGGATGTTCAGGCTGTCCACGTAGGCTAGGAACTGGCCTCTTCCCTGCTTCTGCTGGGGATCTTGACTCTGCTCATCCTGGGGTCCTGCCTGATGTACTGGGCCAGGGGTTCAATGGTGCAGCTGAAAAGGATTGGAGAGAGCAGGCAGCCCTGGTGGACTCCCAACTCTATTGCAATCCGTGAGCTCAAGAAACCATTGACCAGCATGTCGCTGCTCTAAGCAGAGGTGGCCTTAGGGGTAAGCAATGTAGACGTCTGCCCAGGATGCTGTGGTCAGGGGGGTGCCAAACACCCACGCACATGCAAACATGTATGAGCAGCCCACACTCCCAACAGCGCTCTCCCTCTGCCCCACTCCAACTGATCCCTGTCCCAGGCACAAGGAGTGATGACCAGCCCATCCCACCCCCTGCTTCCAGCTGCTGCTCAAGGAATGCAGGCTAGGAATGCACTGGTGCGATAGTACCTGCTCCAGGCCACCTGTCTTGCTCTGGCACAGCAGCAGCAGTGCCTGCCTTCCTGACATACCATGCTGCTCCACCTCCCCACTGGACTGTGCCCTATGTCCCTGTCTGCCTGCTCTGCCTCCGCCTGCAGCAGCTAGTGCTAACTTGGAGGGGGGTGCCAAAATACAAGTTCATCCAGGGCACCATTTTCCCTAAGGCACCACATAGATTTTTTTTTTAAAAAAAAAACTTTTTTTCTTTGCACAAAGTTTAAGTACTGCACAGTTCAGTTGCCAGCCCCAGGAATCTCATTGTTCTTATCTGTGAGGGTTTCTAGACCAATATGGAACAGCTGTTATACATTTTTAATGTTGCAATGGGTGGGTCTTTCTAGCCACTTTCCCTTCTGCTGAGTTAGAACAACTGCCTAACTGCAAGGCTTGGGTTTTCAACTAAGTGGAGAGGAAAATGCAAATAATTTTTAGAATCTTCAGTTTTGGGAACTGTGTATGTACAGTGTCTAAATATTAAAAATAAAATTTAATCTCATCCCCTTGATAAGTGGAACTTCCTCATATTTCTTACTAGCTATCTTTCTGTCCAAATTCCAGGGAGTTTGAGCACTGACTAGGGCAGTAGAATATGGAAAAGAAAATTTTTAGCCCTCAACAATTTTAACTACTTTTAGATCTTATGGAATTTTAAAACTCAGTCCCGGAGGTTCCTGGCGGAGCTGCAGGACCTCCACTTGGTCCAGGAGGTGCATGGCCCCACAAGGGGGGATGCGCTGCTGGATCTGGTCCTGGTTTC
>JAGPOW010003447.1:2713255-2724010 GCA_030014935.1 Caiman crocodilus | reverse complement strand
GGGGCTGGGGCTGTGGCAGCGTGAGGCCAGGGATTCCATGGAGACTGGCCCAAGCAGCACTGGCAGGGTGGGCGGCTGGGTGGGGAGCTGCTCCAGAGCTGGCATCTTGTGGTGGTGACAGTGTGGGCTGGAGCTGAGGCAGAACATCGATCTGCTGCCAGGACACCCTGGGCAGGGGTGTGCAGGCAGTGGATCACAGCTCTGTCCTGGCTCTAAACCACACTGTCACTGCCATAAGATCCCAGCCCCAGAGCAGCTCCCTGCCCAGCTGTGCACCCCTCCAGCATTACTCAGCCTGGTCTTCATGGAAACCCTGACCCCTTGCCACCATAGCCCGCTGCTCCTGGGGTCTTCACAGAAACTGGCCACAGTGATGCAGGCAAGGGCTGCTGAGAAATGTAGTCCAGCCACCAGGTGGATCTGCTATTTTGCCTACCCCTGCCCTAGGGGTTTGTCTACAACAGAGTGCCAAAGGATCTCAGAACCAAGGGGCTCAAGCCTACCCTGTTTATCTGTACCCAGTGACATACTTCAAACTCAGAAATATGCCAATGAAGCTACTCCAACTTGTTTCCCGAGGTGGAAGAAAACCAATGGTTCAAGATGTTTTGAGACAGGTATGGGGGAACAAGATCAAAATGCCTACACTAGAGAACTTCTGGTTTTTGAACCTTTCTGAGGGCATGTGTGTGAGCAAAACACGCTCAGGACCCTTGATTCTAGAACTGACTGTCACTGGTGTGCAGAAAAACCTAAGGTGAACAAGTTAGAAATCCTTCTCACAGAACATCTAAACACACACCAATCTATTCTGGAAGGGGAGGAGAAGCAGGGAAGGGGGGAAGTACTCCACTATACCTGTTGAATCTAGGTTACTGTGCAAATAGAAATGCAAGATTTGTGGGATCAAAGAGAAAATGTGGAAGAGAGAGCATTGGTTGGTAGGCTAGTGGTTAGGGCATGCCATTGCAATGGACAGTCATGGGTTCCAGTGTGGTTTCTGTATATTACATTAGTTAATTATTGGATAAAATGCCAAAACAATCCTGAAATCTGATATTGTGTCTCCTGACACCAAATTCATCATCCTATTTGATGTTCCTTCTTCAGAGAAGTGTTCATAAACTTTTACCCTGTAGTGCACAAGCAACTATTTTGTACAAGTCACATATTTGACAGAAAAGCTATTTTGGAAATTCTTTGGATTTCAAAAGACGTTGCTGTGCTATTTTTTTTCTCTCTCTGCCTGGAAAGCCAAGTATCATAACTACAAGGGGTGACATTCTGTTTCCATCCTGGATTTCACAGCATCCAGATTTGGTTGTCTCCATGGCATTTTTAGTTGTTCAAGTCCTCAAAAAGTCACTTATGTGTGCCTGCATGATCTTACAGACTGTGCATGTGCAGTAACCATCAAGGCTTGCATACACATCCCTTGTGGGTGCCTACTGGATTTAGACACAGAAACAGTCAGCTAAAATTTATGACTACCAGATTTAGTCTCAGGAACAGAAAAGACAATGTGTGTCTTGTTCTCCCATGTTCTCCCATAGTTGAATGGCTATGGCACTCATGTGGGAAACCAGAGGTCTGGATTCTGGGCCATTGTCATCCAGACAGTCTTTAATAGAAAGTAGGGCTGGGGAAGACCTCAGGAAGACATTTAGTTCAAGTCCCTATTCAAGGCAGGATCTCACCTAGCTAAATCATCCTACACAAGCATTTGTTACATTTCAGGATCAACTTTGTCACAACTACAAGTCATAATGCCCAAAGCATCAAAAACAAACTTGCCAGAGGGGAACAAGAACATTACAAATGTCTTCATAATTTCATAGTAGGTAGCGTAGCTGAGCAGATCATCAAGTCTGACCCCCTGCCATGGGCAGGAAGGAAGGAAAGCAAGCAAGCAAGAAAGCTGGGGTGAAACAATCCCAACTAGGTGATTATCTATCCTCCTTTTGAAGACCTCCTGGGTAGAAGCGAGCACAACTTCCCTTGGAAGTTGGTTCCAGATCCTAGCTGCCCTGACTATGAAGCAGTGCATCCTGATATCTAACCTGAATCTACTCTCAGTCAACTTATGGCCATTATTCCTTGTTAGTTCCGGTAGTGCTCGAACAGGGGGAACAGGGACTCTCCCGTAGCCTGCTGGTCCCCCTTGGCCAATTTGTAGATGGCCATGAGATCCCCCCTCAGCTTTCTCTTGTGGAGGCTGAACAGGTTCCGGTCCCGTAGCCCCTCTTTGTAGGGCCTGCCCTGCTGTCCCCTGATCATGCGAGTGGCCCTCCTCTGGACCCTCTCAGTGCTGTCCACATCCCTCCTAAAGTGCGGTGCCCAGAACTGGACACAGTACTCCAACTGCAGCCTGACCAATATGGCATAGAGGGAGAGGATCACCTCCCTGGACTTGCTCATGAGGAATCTGTGGATGCATGACAAGGTGTGGTTAGCCTTCCTGAACTTCCTGAAAGTTTTATTTATGCCAGGGAAGGTCTTTTAACTGTGTGATGCTTCAGGTCTGAAGAACTCTTTAAGCCATTTTAGATACATTATTTTTAATTTTACCCCAGCCTCTGATCCCTTTCCTGAGCATAAATAAGATTTGTGTATCTTCCTTTAATCTGAGGATCTCTCTTTTCTAAACTGTATGAACTTCATATCTCCAACCACAAAATATGATGAACATGGGATGCCAATGTGAGGACGCAGTCAGGAAGGCTAACTGCACCCTGTCATGCATCCACATCCCCACATTGGCGGCCCATGTACTTGCCACTGCAAATACAGGAATTAGTTAAAACTTGTGTGCCACTGACTTCTCAGCACAGTACTCTAATGATCATACCACAGGTCATCCATTATACAGTCTTCTTTTTGGAGCTAAGCCACTAATGTAGCTATAGGAAACAATGGATAGAGGTCAGCACACAGAAGAACCTCTTGCCTTACTGGGATCAAGGCCCTGGGACTAAGGACCTCAGCTAGAACCTAGGGCCTGTTCTATTCCAGCCCAGCAGTTATGCCACTGAGCCACATATCCTCTGACTTTCTTTCTTCATCTTTACTCCACATATCTCACACGTACCTTCCCCACCACCCCGGCTGCTTAGGTAGCCAACTTCAACAGGAACTGGATAATGGCTGTCCTCTGGGCTGTTCTGTTGTATGATTGTTACAATGTGCTGTTGGGAAGTCAGATCCAAATGCAAACCCTTTCTGGAGGGGGGTCCAGAACCCAGGGCCTCTGGCTTTCCAGGTGAGTGTCGAATCACTCAGCTATTTTGGTGGAAAATGGATCCACTTTCTTGTTCTCGTTCTCTCTATAAATCATGCCCATGTCTTCTCTGCCTACCCGAACATTGGTTTTAGCATTTTTATAATAAAGAGCAAAAAAGTCTCTCTGTCTCTCTCTCATTTTGTCCCTAGTCCATATGCCCCATCTGGGTGTGCATCCATGCACACATATCTCACATATATCTATATATATCTATATAGATATATATACACACATACACATAGATGTCCACATGTGTAAGGCTACATGTCCAGAAATAGAATGCCAACTTATGCGTGGAATTTTTGGCACATTTTTGACAACCATTTAGATAACTAAATCTCAGCACTTAGACAACAAGGAAAGAACAGAATATCACTTCAGGAATCCAAACATAAAGGGATCAGAGGCAGGGATAAAATTAAAAATAATGTATCTAAAATGGCTTAAAGAAGTCTTTGGACCTGAAGCATCACACAGTTAAAAGGCCTTCCCTGGGAGTAAATAAGATTTGTGTGTCTTCCTATTAATCTGAGAATCTCTCTTTTCTTAACTGTACAAACTTCATATCTCCAACCACAAAATACCAATTCTTAAAATTGTCACATCTGCAGGACACTGCCCACTCCGGGGTGGGAAAGAACAGAAACACTTAACAAAGATGATACCATTAAGTTTTTGTAGTATTTATTCTTTTCCTGAATGCTCAGGCATCTAGCTTTGGTAATCTACATGCCATTTTTAGGTTATGCTAGTCCCCCCAAAAAACACTTGCAAACTGGCATTTTATTTCTGTCCACATAGCTCTATGCACCTGGCCAGCTATGTATAGCTATGTAGTCATTCAGAGCAAATATGCACAGTGGGCACATCTACACGTGCAAATATGGGTAACCTAATTACATGTTCAAATCTCTAGAGTAAACCCACCCCAGGCAGGCAGCTACATATGCCAGAAAGCAGGAGCAGATTTGCTGCTCATTGTAGCAGTCTGCTTCTGCTTCTTTCAGCCCTACACCAGCCCCCTGCACCAGCCAGGGGAGCTCCTCCTGGGTGCTAGCCCCCGGGGGGCAGGGACATTGCTCCCTGCCCCCAGGGAGCTGCCTGCTGCCAGGGCAGGCTCTGCCATTGGAGCCTGGATGGGGACAATTCAGGAACTCCCCACCCCCACTCCATGATCAGGGAGTGGGGGCTGGAAGATTCTTATATCCCAGCTCTGTCTCCCCAGTTGTAGAGCCAGGGCTGGAAGATAAGAATCTCCCCACTCCAGATCTGCAGTCATGATCACGGAGTGGGGGCTGGAAGTATCCCACTATCAGGACAGAGGGACATGGTCCCTGTCTGGGCTCCACTGGTGGAGCCCACCCCAGCATCACGCGACTCCAAGGGGGAAGAAAGCAATCTCTTGCCCGCTGCTGTCCAGCTGACCGGGAGCACATTTGCTCTGGGCTGGCCATCTACATGTGCTATGCTGCACAGTAATTACTCCCAAATACATTTTCTACTTGTATTTACAGATAGCAAATTTATTCATGATTAGAGCAAACTGCTATGCAGTAAGAGTCTGCACATATAGATGGTGATGTTTGCTGCTCAGTAATTTGCTTTAATTTCAAGTAAAGCATCTTCTGCAGACACACCCAGTATCAGCTAGGGCACATACAGGACATGTAGCAGCCATAGCTAGCTAGAAATGTAGAAAGTCATGTATGTGTGTCCCTCCTTTGCCATTCTAACTCAGTGGCTAGGGCACATACCCGGAATGCTGGAGGTCCTGCATTCTGAATCCCCCTTACTCAGGTTGTGTGCGTGTTGGGAGAGGGGGTGCTGAACTAGGGCCTCTGTGCTTTTCAGTTCAGTAGTCTAAGGTCAGACCAGGACACCCCTTTGAAAGGCAGAGGTCTTGTTCCAGTTCCCCTCTCTTCTCTGGTGCTCCTTTTGAATCTGAGCAACTAACACGGTCATTGAAAAAGCATGGATGAAGGACATTGCAGGGGGCAAGCTTCTGGCCCACTAGAGACAAGGTTAAAACCTCAATTTCCATTCCTACCCAACCAGCAGCCACCTCACTAAGCTACACATCCTCTGACTTGTCTCCTTCCTTCTGGCTTCACACTCCCTAGTGGTAAAGCTAGCGTGGGATGACAGGGAGAACTGTCCTGGGTGCCAACAGGGCAACCCCTCAAAAAAAATACCCCAAAAACCCAGGGTTGGTGGGGCATGCCTCTCTCTCTCTTTCCCTCTCTCCTTCCCTCTCACTCCTGTGTGTTCCTCTCTCTCTCTCTCTCCCCCATATGTCCATCACAGCAGCAGCAGCAACCAGACACAGCTTGCTGCCCCTTCTGTGCAGCAACCAGCCTGAGCACCCGCCACATTTGTATGCTTCTTTATCTCCCACACAGCTCCCTCTCATGGTTGCCTAAAGGGCCAGTTTCAAAAGAAGTGCAGAAAAGGGGCTATGATGGCTGACCTCTGGTGTGGTAGCTTTTCTGGGAAGTTAGAGATCCACATTCTAAGCTGCTCTGGCTAAGGTGGACCCAAACCCAAGTTCTAGTTTCCCAGTCAAGTGCCCTAGTCATTCAACTACTTGGAAGAAAAGATGGGAGGGTATTTCTCATTTTGTCACCCAAGCATCTAAACAGGTTGGGTGCACACATAGCCATCCAAGTGTACAGGGCTATGTGCACAGAACAGAATGCCAATCTGTGCGTAAGTAGATTTTTTCAAACTTATGCAACTAAAAAACTGCCATGTAAACCTCCAAATCTGGATGCCCAGGGGTGCAGGAAAGGAATATGTGTGATAATGTAATGGTAGCATTAACATCAGTGACCTTGTTTAGATGAGATAAGTAAGGAAAGAAGGAGGAATTTAATGCTAACATTCTTTTTAAGTGCTTTTGATCTTTCCCATCCCAGAGTGGGTAGTATCCCACAAGAGTACATAAACTCTACTCTAGATCACAGAATCATAGAAAATTAGGATTGGAAGGGATCTCAGGAGGTCACCTTGTTCAACTCCCTGCACAAAGCAGATAAATTACTCAACTAAATTATTCCAGCCAGGGCTTTGTAGAGCTGGACCTTAAAAACCTCCAAGGATGGAGATTCTACCATCTCTCTAGGTAATCCATTCCAATGCTTCACCATCCTCCTAGTGAGAAAGTTTTTTTACTAATACCCAACCTAAATTTCCCTTGCTGCAACTTGAGACCATTGCTCCTTGTGCTGTCATCTGCCACCACTGTGAACAGTTTAGCTCCATCCTCTCTGAAACCACCTTTCAGGGAGTTAAAGCCTGCTATCAAATCCCCCCTTCCCCCACCCTGCCCGTCTTCTCTTCTGAAGATTAAATAAGCCTAGTTCCCTCAACCTCTTCTCAGAAGTCATGTGCTCTAGCCCCTTAACCATTTATATTGCCCTCCACTGGACCCTCTCCAATTTGTTCATATATTTTCTGTAGTGAGGGGCCCAAACTGGACACAATACTCCAGATGTGGTCTCACCAGTGCTGAATAGAGGAGAATAATTACTTCCCTTGATCTGCTGGCAATGTTCCTACTAATGCAGCTCAGTATGCTGCTAGTCTTCTTGGCAACAAGGGCACACTGCTGACTAATACCCAGCTTGTCCACGGTAACCCCCAGGTCCTTTTCTAGGGAGCTGCTGCTTAGCCAGTTGGTCCCAAGCCTGTAGCGGTGCATGGGATTCTTCCATCCTGAGTGCAGGACTTTGCATCTGTCGTTGTTGAATCTCATGAGATTTCTTTTGCTTCAGTCCTCCAATTTATCTAGGTTCCTCTGAATTCTAGCTCAACTCTCCAGCATATCTACTATACCTCCCTGGTTTGGTATAATCTGCAATATGGAATTACTACTTGCCTCATGAGTTTTCCTATAATCCCCATCAACATACTGCCTGAGCACATTACAGGTATTAAGCAATTAATTTTCACCACTGCCCTGTGAGATGATGGCATATTGCTATCCTCATTTCACAGATAAGGAACTGAGGCATGGGAAATCAAGCACTTAACATGTTCAAAGTAAAGCTCCCATCAGTTTCAATTGTAGATGTGAGTGTTAAGCACTTTTCCAAATCAGACCCCAGGGTCTCATGCTGGGTACCTGGAAATAAGGAATTTAGAACTCTTGCCTAGCATCACTATGAACTTTATGGCAGTTGCAGGGATAGAGGCCATGTATTCAGGGCACCTTTCATCTACCCAAACAGTAAAACCACTCTCTCTTTAGTTTCCTGCCTCATTCACTTTGCAACTTTCAGCTTTTGCAGCGTATGAACTAGAAGTCCCACAAACAGCAGACTCCTCCCCTGTGCAAACATGTTTTAACCACAAAGCACTCAGTTCCAGAAACTGTGAAGAGGAGATTGTATGTTAGTGGTCAGAGACCCTTCTGTCCCTTTCTCACAGAAGCCTAAGCTCAGTCTTCTTACCAGCCTCCTTACCCAGCCCGTGTCAGTTATCTAGTCCAATCTCTTTTCCAAAACCCCATCCCATGGCTCCAGGTCAGGGGAAGGCAATTATTTTGGGCAAACTTACTGAGTTTTGACAAACCATTGAGGGCCATGTGACAGGCAGCCCAGGGCAGATTAATATTAATTTTCTAAAAATTTTAGGGACCCCACAGGCTGGATAGAATGCCCTGGCAGGCCACATCTGGCCCCTGGGCTGCATTTTGCCCACCCCTGCTCCAGGTCATCTTCCTCTAGCTCCAAGTGGTCACCCTACAGTCCTGTTCTTCTCATTAGCTTCTACCCTTAGTCCCCTTTCCTCATATTGTCTTTCCAGTCTCACATTTCCTTGTATTATTTTTTTTCCTCACCTGGTCCTAGTCCTCAGCCCCATAGTTCTTTGCCCAATCTCTCTTCCCAGTCCATTCAACCCTGTTCCCATTTGTCTTTCTCACCTCTATTCCTCACCACCCTGCTTCCTCAGTCTTCCCCCTAGCTCTCAGTTTATCTCCTCTCCCACAAGCTCCCAGACACAGCCCCACTCATCCTCCCCTAGTCCCAATCTACTCTCCCCTTTCCCAAGACCAGCTCCAGTTCCCTTGTATTTGAGTTAGGCAACATCATCCTCCGCACTGCCTGGACACTGAGAGAAAAAGAACCCAAGGCAAAGATCAGATCACTTTCATCAGTTTTAGTGGCTGGCACCAGATTGATAGTTGCCAAGAGTAATAATTTCAGGGAAAGATGCTTCAGGGGTTAAGCCTTTGTACCACATCTTCACAAACAAGTAAGCCCAGCTTGTTCAAGCCAGCTCCTGCTACTGCAGTCAGCATGCCTGGATCTGCATTTAAAAGACTGCCCTAAGAAGCTGATCTCCACTGCAAAACATGATATGCCCTCTCATTTTGTGTGAGAATTTCTCTGTCTCTGCATTTTCTAACTCCAGTTCCAGAGCCCCTGCAATCCAGAGTCTTGCTTTGGGGTCCTGATTCCCAGACTGTGTTATTAACATTGACCTTTGGACTCTGACCTCAACCTAGCATGCTTGCTTCAATCTCTGGCTGGACATCCTATCTAGTTTAGGTCTAACATCCTGGTTGCTGAGCTTCAGCATTTGACCTTTACCTCAGACCTGCCTCTTGTCTTTCACCCTTTATTTGGTACTCTGACTCCTAACTTTTACCTGGTATCCTGTTCTCTGTCCTGTGGCTTTGTTTCCTGATTACCGTCCATGACCCAAGGCTCTAGCAAGTATTATTAGACTGAGCTACAGCAGTGGCCCTTGACAGTCATACTCAAACCACATCTGACCTGAGATGATGGGTACTCAGTGTAGACAATCTCTAGGAAATTCAGCTGCCAAACCAATCAGGTTTTATTGAGCATGTTTGAACTGAGATCATTCAAAAGCTCATAACTTGACAGCATTTCTAGCATCTTGTCTCTCTTCTGTGGCAAACTCCAGGTTTTTGAGGATCTGACTTTTTTATTGTTTTTTTACTAAAGATCCCCAGATTGTTATAGGTGTTAGAGGATACTTTGTGGAATGGGCTGAAGTGGATCTTCTTGTGGACTACTGGACAGACAATCATTTTTGACAAGTTTGTCTGATATCTCAGACCACCAGGTGGTCCTATGTTGTGGGAATGGAAAAAGACACATCCCTGCTACCAAATGACCCTTCTTCTTATCAGACTTGGAAGACCTTGCTCCAAAGCATAGAGATACAAAATTTCCTTTTATTTATTTAAAACAAACAAACAAACCAAAACCACATCTGTTTTTTTAGTATGGGAAAAATAACCATTTCTAAGTTTATGGTAAGATCAGAGGAAACAATAAGATAATTTTGCTGAAGCTTGCCACATAAATTTATCCTGAAACAGCTTCCAGGTAGTGAAAATTCAAACCTGAACAATTTTAATGTGGTAAATTTATGAACAATTAGAAACTGGATTCCATTGTTAATTTTGCCTGACACTTTACTATGCACAGTACTGCCTATAATGTATATTGATTATATCTGGGTGCATATACACATGCATTTACTCCAGCCAAGATGCAGTAAATTACTGCACAGTAAATTTACTGCACAAATCTATGCTTTGTCCTACAGTGACCTAGTGATGGGCTACATCATTGTACAGCACACTATGCCAATGTAGCAATCAGGTGTGTCTACACATGATCATCAGCTATCATAGCTGCACACTTTCCGGTTATAGCATGGTGGTGTGATGAAATAACCGCGAAATCTGACTATGTGCTACGTGCATGGCACTGTAACCATCCATACTATGCCATGCTCTAGTACTTCCAAGAGAAAGTACTAAAGCATGGCACCATAGTAATGTCACCATACAGTGACATGTAGATGTGCCCAGTAAGGGTTTTTAGGTAGGTGTAAGAAGATTTGCTCCCAGTTCCCTGCAACCTTGCAATGTGACAGCTGTTTCCTGGCCATGGGGGTCTGCTTGTTGCTGGGGTGGGGACAATATCCCCCTGCCCTGGCAGCAGGGAGCTCCTGGCCCTGGAGCCCTGATCAGCATCATGGGCTTGAAAAAAGCTGCAAGGGAGCGGCAGGTCCCAGCCTTCTGCCCTGCCGGTGGGGCAGTTAGCACCTAGCTTGCTGCTAGCTGCTCCACTGCTGGATCAGGGCAGGGAGTTGAGACCTGTTCCAACTCTGCGGCTCTTCCTGTCCCTGTGCCTTAATCAACCAATTAGGACAGGGAGCTGGGACCTGCCCCTGACCATGACAGTTCCTGGTCATTCCTGGGCTGTGCAGGGAAGTCTGCCCAAAACAGGTCAGTCCCCAGCCGCTTCCAGGCATGCATGCTTCTCTGTGCAGCCTGGGACTGACTGAGAACAGTCCCAGTCAGAGGCAGGTCCCAGCCAACTCCAGGCCGGGCAGGGAACTGTCCCCATTAGGGAGCTTCCAGCCCCTGCTCTGTCATCGCAGAGCTGGGTGTGAGGTGGGGGACAATCTCCTCAGCCTGTTCCCCCCCC
>JAGPOW010003447.1:2691843-2711302 GCA_030014935.1 Caiman crocodilus | reverse complement strand
TAATAGAGGAATATCAAAGGAATCCCATAGAGCAAACCAGAGTGGCTGAGGTAGCCGTTTGAACACACATCTGAAATACTGTTCTCTAAATATCTAATCAGATCTCAAGTAGCTTACTCACTATCATCATCCAGAGGTGGTTGAGTTTCTTCTGGAGGCAGATTACTCTTAAAGCATGCAGAGAAGGCATGTTCAGGTTCACCTGGATGACCGCATGGCTACTGGCTACCCTTCTTCCTCAAGGCCTTTTATCCCCTCTCTGACCTCAGCAGCCCGGTCCAATCGAAGCTGCCAAAACAGGTCACAAGCCAACCCATTTCCCAGGCCCAGGCTTTTGTCATGCAGACAGTAAGGGAGATCCCCGCCCTGAGGGATTCAACACCAGCCTCTCGGGCTGGCACAGAGAGAGGTTTCTGGAGAGGGACACCCACGGTGGCATTTCTGCCACACTATACTTGCTGCTAGCCTCAAAAGACAATAAGATATTGGAATTCAAAAACAAGCACAGGTAGTCCCTTAGCATTCATCAGTCTCTGACCAATAATAGTAATGTGGAGTAATATCTTGAATATCAATCCTGAGCAAGCTGAACAGGTCATCCCAAGTGACAGCTGATAAAAGCCATGTATCATAGTGGCTGCATGTGCTATGCACACTGCAGAAAAACTATTTTAGGATGCTTTAGAGAGTCTTCCAAAATGTTATTCTGATTGTTCCTTTTATTCCCTTGTCTGTAAAGCCAAGTGTATGAGTAACCATGAAGCCAGCTGTGCAGGAAACAGATGGAGAGAAAAAAAACCCTAATAAATATAACACCTGAAAAACCTTCTTAAAATAGACTTTCTATACATAAATCTGTCAGAATGTAATGCCTGGTATCTTGGGGCCTTGACAGGAGAGAAGTGGGACCCACTGTGAAGGAAAGATTTTTATATTTTGAATGGTACTCCTTCTTCTTCTTCTCACTATTTTTAGCCCTGCAAGATTCTGATGTTTCAGACTTCAACTCCATAACAAGTGTATGTATTAGAAAGCTCTTGCTGACCTAAGACTAAGCATCAATTATGCTGGAACTCAAGTCAGGGTGATTTGGGAAGCAGAAAGCATGCTTTATGTTGCAGAGAACGAAGAAAATTTAGTGGGCAGGCTAATTTTTTTTAAAACTGAATACAACTATTTTGGAAGTTGCTCTGAGGACTGGAATTTTAAAATACCAAGCAGAGTCCTGAAAAGTCGATCAATGAGCAAAAGTCAGATGATGCCAGCAAGGATAGCTAATGATGTGTATATTATCCCATGCCTGTATATTTATTTCTCAGAGCAGCTGTACATAGATGCAAACCAAAGCAAAAACAGAATCAAAATGTGGTTTCAGTTTGATTTAATGAAAATATTGTCCCCTCTGGTAAGCATGTTATCCAAAATGTCAGTGCTTGGCCTACTTTGTGGGGCAATTTCCAAGTGATTCACAGATGGGGGTAGGGAGCAACCTCAAGTCAGTAAATGCGTATGTGTGTGTGCGCGCGCGCACGCATGCACGTGCACGCACATTTGTGTGTCTACAATGCAAAGTAACTGTGCCAGGCAATGGCACCCCAAATATTGCACTGCTCTATGCAGGCTATTTCCTGAACTGAAACATTTGTACCTCAGAGACAAAGCATGGAAAAAAATGTGCCTGGCCAGCTGTCTCTCACCCTTAGGCAATGCCCAGGGCACATGCCCCATTTGCCCACCCCACATTACACTACTAGTGTAACTGCTGAGTGACAGTGTTATTTCACTCACCAGTAGGAAGCAAATGTGACTGCACTGCTCCAGGTTGGGAAGCAGTGTATGCAGAACCTCACTGTGTATTTGAGGGCACTGCTGCCTAGTACTGCAAGTCTGAAGTGTGATAAAATAGCCGTAGTCAACTGCACATTGGATAGAATAGCAAATAGTCAGCAAATACATTCATATGCAAAACTGTTCTTGCTCATGACTGTGGTTGCATATTCAAATAATCCTCACAGGAACAGCACTTTTGCACCTAACTCTGACCTGAAAAGATTTATGCTCGATTAAGCCAAAAAAGTAAACTCAGGCAATTCACAACCTG
Source organism: Caiman crocodilus (assembly GCA_030014935.1). NCBI lineage: Eukaryota > Metazoa > Chordata > Crocodylia > Alligatoridae > Caiman > Caiman crocodilus. The sequence goes on along the minus strand of JAGPOW010003447.1, from coordinate 2,709,201 downwards.
ATTGCAAATGTTCCACAAAAAGAAAAAAAGCTAAATGTAACAAATTATTCACAGTGCATGCAGTTGGTAGCAAATACTAAATGACTGTGCAGTACCTGGTACTGGTGGTACTGCACAGTCCAGAGGGCACATGGGTCATTTCTGATTCTATTGCACAGTAGCAATAACCTACGGTATAGTAAGTAGCCTGTTGCTACTGCGCGTTAGTGGCAGTGTCTCTCCTTTAGTATCAAGAGTCCAATAACACATGAATCAGAGAGAGAAAACAAAATATAACTATTAAGTAGAAAATGCTTCTAAAATATTCCTGATAGTTTTTCTGTATACAAGAATATCATTTATCTTAGCTAGGTCCAAGGTTTTTAAATAAATGGTGCCTCATTACAAAGTTTTTCCCCCCCTCTTACCTGCTGCTATATGAGGTTGATAGCCCAGTGTAGAAGGCAATTTTAACACTGCTTCATCACTGACAGATTGAACAAAACCATGATTTGTACAGCACTTATTTGGCTCACTGCTAGTTTGAAAGTAGGGGCCCAATTCAGAAAAGTGCTCAAGCATGTGATTAAATGCATCAGTTTGCTGAACTGGGGCCTAAAATAGCAAGCACAGTTCAAACCAAGGTTCCCTTTAAGTGGCCTCTCGGACATTCAAGATGCAACTTTGTGAATGTGCAGGGATACACTGTGGGTATCTATGCTCCTTGGTGGCAATTTCAGGATCAGTAGGAATGTTCACTAGTACGAAACAATGTAGGTCTCTCTCTCTCTCTCCTCTTCTATAAGTACTAAATGCTGATTCCCTGGCATCACCTGCCTTGTTGGCTCAGAAGGAAAGAACCTATTTAAATTCTCAGACTCATATTCCCATATTGTCTATCATTATGCTGAGAATGAGGGTATAAATTAATTTTATTTTGAGTATTTAAACATTATCATCTTCAGTTTAGTTTATCTGGGATGGGGAGATGAGGAATTTATTTGGTTTGTGTTGTGTTTGCTGCTAACTGGTATTTTATTTCACCTACATGCATCTGGAGATTATGACAGCTGCATTTGTTATAAATCAAAACATAACTAATGGTATTTTAAACTAAGTAAGATGGCTTCTTCTTTCTAACTAATCAGATTATTTAATAAATTAAGAAGCTTTATCGCTGTGGCAGTGCTAATCTTATTGGCTGCATCCACACAAGCACATGTGTATTTTGTGGTGTCTCAAAGGCTTTTGAGGCACTGCAAAATGCACCCAATGCATGATTTGGTTTTCCACACTGCAAATATGCAACATAGAGCCAAATTTAGATTCCAGGAAATCCTGGTTTAAAAAAAAAGCTAATGGAAAAAAGTGGAGCGGCGCATGTGGTGGCGGAGTATACCACTTAAAACAGGAGTCTGGCTGGCCAAAGCTACGCTCTGGCTACTGGCCAGGCTCCGTGCTCCCAGATTGCCATCACTGGAGCCCTGGGAGGCCCATAGGATCCCAGGTAAGGCTGCTGGGGCCAACCCAGGTGCTGGCCCCAGGCTCCCTTACTTCACCCAGAGCATTTATCCCCATGCTAACCCCATGTGCAGGAACATGTGCTGGGGCAAAAAGTAGCAGCATGAATTTGTGCCACTGCTTTTTTCCCCACAGCATCTGTATGCCCCTGCTCCTGGGGATGCAGTCATTGAGTGTTTTCATGGGACTTTGTATCATGAATTGATGACCCTATTTCTATTTTCAATAGAAATCTTTTTGCTTCCCTATAACATCACTCCTTATGCTTCTGAGGTGGGGGAGGGGGGTAAGGAGGGACACGGGTGTGCTTAAGTCCTCTTGTGATTACTAATGTACAAACACAGAAAGTTAGGCCCTGTTTTATATGTCTTACAATCTCAGGGGATGGGAAACAAATTAAAAAGAGTTACAATGGTAATGGACATATCACAAAATGGCTGACATGAAATTGCTGTTTGTATGCCCACAATTATCCTACAATATGTAAAAGCTAAACACAGGAATCTTACTACTGAGTAAAAATGGCTAACCTGCCACTATTTAACCTTCATCTACTGTGGAACAATTGAGGATAGCCTGGAAAATCTCACCTGTAACTCATTTCATTTGACTGAAAGTCTGTACCCTAATTATAGAACGCATGTGTTTTTGCTTATAAGCATGTCCACATTGGAAAAAGAATTAGGCCCTTAATTTACGTTACTTAACTTTTGTTAAAAGTAGGGGTGCACTGATAAAGATTTTCTTGGTTGATACTGATAGCCAATGATTAACCAACTGTATCAGCTGATACCAATCTGAATGCGGCCCAGGGGCCAGATGTGGCCCACCAAGCCATTCTATCTAGCCTGCAGGGCCCCTAAAAAACTTAGAAAATTAGTATTAATCTGCCCTGGGCTGGCTGCCATGCAGCCCTCAACGGCTTGCCAAAACTCAGTAAGCATTCCTCTGCCCAAAATAATTGCCCACCCCTGGGATAAATGATATTTAGTAATAGTGCAAGGCATTTTAAACTACTGACATAAATAACCATTTTTTGTCTGTTTTGCATCAGGGAAAAAAATCTGAGCACCACCAGGCTAAAACATGAGAGGTTCCCTCCTTCTCTAGCATCTAATACCTCCTAGTTATGGCTTTTGCTTGGCTACAATTTTTTGACTTATTCTTGTCCAGAGTTCATACATATAGGGCATGTCTGCACATGCATTTAAGTGCACCTAAATTTAATGTGCATTAGCTTACTGCACATTAAGTGGGTTTAGGCAAACATCTACATGTGTAGACTAAAGCGCATTAACGTTGTATGTTGACTAACTTGTCAGTTGATACAAAGCATTAATTTGCTTTAACGTGCCTACATGTTTCTTAATGTGCTTTACTATTTGCACCTAATTTTGATCCCTCCATAGGCATAAATACCCTACATTTACCATTTTTAATGCACATTAACTTAGGCTAATGCTCATTAAAGCATCACGTATAGACGCATCCATAGAGTTCATACATATAGAGCCAAAATGCAGCCTACTGTACATGTTCATTGACCACTTGCATTAGTAATTATATAATCCTTGTTGATTATTTCTGTGTAGGAGTCATAGACTAAACTAAACACAAGATTATAAACACAGAATAAACCATTGTAATCATCTAGTCCAGAGCTGTCCAACTTTTAAGCAGCCAGGGGTTGCGCTAATGGGGACAATGGGCCCCAGGGGCCACTCACTGCATGCTCCCCCCCCCCGCTGCACTGAGCAGTTGGGCCCTCACCCTGGTTGTACCATGTACTCAGGCACCCCCACCCCTGCTGCATGGTGCACCCTGTCACACTCCCTCACTTTAAGCTCCCTAGCTGTAGGCTCTCCTACTGCATAGTGCCTCTCGGGCACTCCAGACTGCACCAGGATGAACCATCTTGCCCCTTGGAATAGGGAAGGGGATGCTCAAAGGAGAGGGAGTCTGGAGACTTTATCTATTTCTGCAGTTGGAGCAATAAGAGGAGTGAGGCAGGATGGAAGCCTGGGGGCCAGAATTTAACTCCTTGTTGCCCACATATGATCAATGTGCATTAGTACATTGTTGTTTTTATTCTGACCTTCTGTTGTTTTTATTCTGACTTCCTATATAACACAAACCATAGGACTTCACTGAATTAATTGCTGTTTGAGCTGCAACTGTTCTTTTATGAAAGGAAAGAACAATCCAGTATTGATTTAAAGATGGCCAGCCAATGATTGATTATCCATCATAACCCTTGGTCAATTGTTCCAGTGGCTTATTGCTCTCATTGGTAAAAACACAATGTTATTGTGTAATTGTTATTTCTAGTCTGAATGTATCTAGCATCAACTTCAAACCACTAGATATTGTTACATCTTTGTCTGCTAAGCTAAAGAGATCAGTCTCAAATTTTGACTCCCTATGTAGGTATTTGCTATGATCAAGTCACTACCAAACTTTTGCTTTGATAAGCTAAATATATTGAACTCCTGGAATCTCTCAGTCAGGGGCATGTTTTCTAACTTCTCATGATTCTCATGACTCTTTTCTGAAACCTCTCCAATTTATCAATAATCCTCCTTGAACTATGAACACTAGAATTAGTGACAAAATAGGTGTGTACAAATGTACCAAGCCAACTTAAGGTGACTTAGCTAAGTCAACTTAACTAAGCTGACTTAAGCCATGTTGGAGCATACACATGTACAGTTCCTTGACATGGTGGCAGCCATCTTGTGAGCTAAGTCAACTTAACTAATGCAACTCAAGATAATACACCTCAGAAGTATATTATCTTGTACTGCATTTTAGTTGACTCTGCTCCATATATCTGTGTAGACTCTGATAGTTAAGTCAACTTTAAAAACTTAAGTTGGCTTAACTGTCAGAAAGTCAGTAGTGTGTATGCATGTAATATGACAGCAACAGTCACAGCACTACCAAACACAATGTTGAAGTAATCTTGTACTCTCAAACAGATTCTCCTGTCTAAGCATCCCAACTCCCATTCTGCTCAGGATTGTTCCTTGGAGGTCAGGCTTGAACCTAAAGCCAGGGCTGGATAAGGAAGTAGGGATAGAATAAGCTTGCCCTGTTTCCCATGTTATATCTATTCTGTAGATAAACCAAGAAGCCCTATTCCAGAACTGCCAATCCGACACCTTCTACCAGAATTGAAACCAGTGAGAAAAACAAGAAAAACCTGCATATGTATAGAGGAAAAGAAAAAGAATCACTCACCCGCTAGTTCCAGGTCTCTGGGCCTGAGAGAAGCGCCAGTCAGTATTAGGCTGTGCTTGCTGCAAGGGAAAAGAAAAGTGTTTTAATGTTTTTATTCTTGTTTTTAGATATCAAAGCAACCTGGTCCAAGATTATTCCAAAGTGAAAATCCAGCTATGCTGAAGAAGGGCTGTATATAGATAAAAGAGCATAATTTAAAAATGAAATTGAGCAACAAAAGAAGTATTCTTTTTCAAGGGAAACAAACCAACCAGGACAAACAAACAAAATAAACAATGAGACTCTGTCCCTTTCCCTGTTCCTTTCTTTCCATAATATTTCTGAAGCAAGATTTTTGCTAGGAAGCATAACAGAACAATTCAGGGAATAGTTTTCCAAAAGCAGATTGGGAAACCAATCTGTGAAAGAAATGAAGCATATAATAAACTGATGACATCAATTTAACTTGAAGAACTCTATAAATGTAATGAGCCAGGGAGGAAACAGAGCTAATTGACACTGAGAAGGGTATGTTTAAATGGCAAAAGGTAGAATAATATCAGAACTTCCTAATCCATCCTTTCTCCATTTTTAAAAATGCCTGAAACCAATCCTGGCTACAGAGTCTGTATTTTGATCAGTCTCTTCCTGGATGCTGTTGTCCTTGATGAACTACAATATAGTTTTCTGTCCATGGCAAAAACAGTTTGTCTTTCACAATAACATGCATTATTTGTTTAGGGGACACAAGAGACTACAGACATAACAGCATTCTAAGAAACTTGATTATTGGACTTGTATTACTTTCCACCCACATTGTTTTATCATCAGACAATGGACAGTTTGTAAATAAAGAACTACATGAAACAGCTTTGTCTATTTCTGGTTTGAATCAACTCTTTGTGAAGAAAGCTAAATGGCAGAACTGTTTTCTATCTGAAATACAGCTAGTTCTAAGACTCATTCTAGCCATGTTCTTAATTAACTTGAGAGTAATAATGTGCTACCTGAAACATTGCAAAGATTTCTCTTGGGCCATGCTGGGAATGAGCAGTCTCGGCTCTATAAAGCAGAACAGCAGCCATACAAGATAATACAGCCTGTACATGCAATTAGCAAAGAAAATGGAAACAGCTGACCTAGTTTTTCATTTCACAGAAGATTTGATATCACTAATTTACTTTAGCATTGGTGATTATGGTAAAGAAAAGCAGAAGGATAACTGCTGACTTCCCCAAAACATCATTGCTGTATAAGTTATATATAGACTAAATAGTAGATAAATAAGAACTATATACTCAGTCACACAAGAGGTACAAAAATATATGCATTTATTATTGGCCACTAGTTTTTTTAGTGTATATGCAAAAATGTATATAAACAAATGCACAAAATCATTTTGTAAAAAAGGCCTCTTTACTTATTTTCTAAAATGATGTTCTAATTGTTACTTTCCATTTTAGGACAGAGAGTTACAGACATAAATATGATTTTAAAGCTGAATCCCAAAGTATCAAAACAAGGTGTCTAAATAATTGGGTATCTAAACAAAAGTAGCTTTTTTCAGAGGTATTAAGAATCCCCACATTGCACTGAAATGAGAGGGAGATGTCAGTGCAAAGCATATTTTGCAATGGAAACATGTATTTAGGTACATTAGTATGAATTTCAGCACTTCACATTAGGCCTCCCAGTTTAAAGAAGTCTGGTATGGTCAGCAGTTAACTTTAATTAGTGAATGTTTAGGATTTTCAAAATCCCAGAAAAAGATGACAAAGCCATGAGGGAAATACAGAGCGCCCGGGCGAAGGACCCAAATCATCAACTGATAATTTCTATAGTACACCTGTAAAATATTGAAACGAAGAAGCTTGTTTTATAAACCACTCTGTTCCAAGTATAGCTTCTTATGGTCCATAAAGTGGCAAAAGTTAAACATGAAAATCTTGCACATACAATTAATAAGGCAACGTATTAATCTAAAAACAACACACAAAAATGGTTTTAAATGTCATTGAAAAAAAATCAACCCAAGTCCCCAGACGAGCTACTGCTAATGCAGGAACTTTCATTCTAGTAGTAGATGCTATTTACACCTTCACCTCCCCTGCCTCTTGCTAGATGGGTGATGGCAGTAGCTGTTCTCCAGGAGGCTGCTAAGTGTATTTAAAGGACTGGAAGAGAATAGTGTGTTAACGTGAGTATTTATGGATAGCTGCACTAACAGACAGTACAACAAGGCACAAATTAATCTTACCCCATCACAAGGACTGGCTAAGGTGCTGCCCACCTGCCCAAAGGCAGCCATGGTCTCTCCAGTAGAAGAATGGCTGAAAGGCTTTATGAAGAGGAAGTCACCTTGATCAGACATTGGAGACAGACAAGATTTGTAGCATTGTGCCTGGGAAACCAGGCCAGTTCCTCCAAGGCCTGGTTTCAGCTGCCCATGGAAATATGTGGTGGACTCATGTCCAGTCCTCCTGCAACAGAATATGTTAGGCCAGCCCACAGCTCCAGGGCCAGCTTTGAGGCACTTAGCACCCAAAATGGCTAGCATCGTACACACTACCAGAGAGATGGCCACCAAAGAAATTATGAGATAGAGTGTTAAACTGGAAGCTCTGGATTGTGATTTAGGAACTTCCATGGACTTGGCAAAGTCTTGCAGGCTGTTCTCTTCCAAGGGGATGAGGAGAGTAACTGAAGCTGACAGAGAGGGAGTCCCATTATCTTGCACCAGAACCACCAGCCTGTGGGACAGGCTCAATTCTCTGAGGGTCTGAGTTACTCGTATCTCCCCTGAGTAGTGCTCTACACTGAAAGGACATGGCTCACTGCTCTCTTGAAGCAAGTAAGACAGCCAGGCATTGTGACCGCTGTCAGCATCAACAGCAACAATTTTGGTTACCAGGTAGCCAGGTTCTGCAGAGGCAGGGACAGCCTGCTGGAAGGCAGAACCCTCCGGAACTGAGGGATAGATAATGGTGGGAGCATTGTCATTCTGATCCAAAACAAACAGGTGGACTATGGCTGTGCTGCTCAGAGGTGGGAACCCAGCATCCTTCACCTCCACAGGCACCTGGAACATTTTCTCCTGTTCATAGTCTAAAGCTTGCAAAGTATAGATGGTGCCATTTTCCTGGTTGATGTGAAAAAAGGTTGATAAAGGTAAATCCTGGCCTCCATGATCCACAATGGAGTATGACAGCTTGGAGCTGCCACCTACATCAGGGTCAGAGGCTGATACAGAGAAGATGGATGTCCCAGGAAGTGTGTTTTCCTGCACATGAGCTGTATAGGAAGGGCTGGAAAACCGTGGTGCATTGTCATTCACATCAGCAATCTGAAGGAAGATGGTTTTCTGTGTGGAGCGCTGAGGGGACCCAGAGTCTGTGGCTCTCACCGTGATGTTGTAGCCAGCAGCTTTTTCCCGGTCCAAAGCCCCATCAGTAACCACAGAGTAATGCCCTTTGAAGGAAGTCACCAACTTAAATGGAAGGTCTTTAGTTATGTGCAGATGGACTTGTCCATTTTCCCCAGAGTCACTGTCTTTGGCAGCAATGAGCGCAATCACAGTGCCCAGGGGTGCATTTTCTTGTACTGGGCTGGACACAGAGGTGAGCACAATCTCTGGACTGTTGTCATTGACATCAACCAGCTCCACTCTCAAGTTGCAATGACCCTCCATTGCTGGGGAACCCTTATCTCTGGCCCGAATTGTGATCTCATAAGCACTGGATTCCTCAAAATCCAAAAGGGTTTTGGTTCTGATCTCTCCTGTGAGAGGGTCTAAGCTAAATTGCCTGGGAAACTTATCTGGAGCATTATTGCTGGCTTTGAAAGAATATTCAACCTCCCCATTGGGGCCTTCATCCAAATCTGTGACATTCACCTTTGTAACCAAGGTGCCCACTGGCAGATTTTCTTCCAGATAAATGGTGGAAATGGGAGGTTCACACACAGGAGAGTGGTCATTGGCATCCAGGATATGAATTGTGATCTGGGCAGTGCCTGATCTAACTGGATTCCCACCATCCAGAGCAGTAAGGATCAAATAATGGGCAGCCACCTTCTCTCTATCCAGGGATCTCTCAAGTACTATCTCAGGCATTTTAACACCATCCCCTCTCACGCTTACGCTCAGGGCAAAGTAATCACTGGGGCTGAGTTGGTAGGTGGAGATGGAGTTGGAGCCCATATCCGGGTCTTCTGCTACCTCGAGGGGTAGCCGAGTCCCAGGACTGGCGACTTCGCTGATCTCCAAGGAGACTTCCTGCTTCGGGAACTTGGGGGCGTTGTCGTTGACATCCAGGATGTCCACCTCCACGCGGTGCAGCTGCAGGGGGTTCTCCAGCACCAGCTGGAGGTGCAGGGAGCACGTGGCGCTCAGCCCGCACAGCGCCTCCCGGTCTAGTCTCTCATTCACAAGTAAGACTCCGCTGTCCAGGTTCACCTGGAAATACTCGCGCTCGCCTTCGCTGACCAGGCGTAGATTGCGGGCGGCCAGGCTCCGAACGTCCACCCCCAGCTCCTTCGCTAAGTCCCCCACAAAAGAGCCCGGCTCGCGGTCCTCGGGCACGGAGTATCGAGTCTGTGCAGCAGCCGGATCCGGCAGGGAGAAGAACGCGCCGAGGAGCAGGAGCTGCCATTGCAAACTCCGTCTCCAGTGCATGCCGAGCAGCGTCTGGCGGGCTTGTGAGCGCTGCAGTCCGGCGGCGCCGTCTGCCCCCGGCTCCGGACCGCCCGCTGCGCCGCCGGTTCCGAGATCCCCGGAGCCCCGTTCTCAGCTGCTCCCGGGTGACCCGAAAGGGCGGCGCGGCTGCAGGAAGGCAGCTGGAGCTGGAGCTGGGGGTGGGGAGCCGATCACAAAAGCATAGTTCAGCAGCTCATTGGCAAACAGCGGCGCAAAGTCGGCAAGCACTGGAGACTGACAAGCGACACATCGCGCCTCCCAGCAGCGTCGCCCCTTCCCCAAATCCCCTCCCTACCCCCCCGCCGCCGAGCCTGCTCCCCTTGCCCCAGCCCCGTCGCTTCCACACCCGCAGGGAAGACGTCCGGGAGTCACTGACAAATCGAAACCCGGAGCCCCGCGTGGACTGTCAGCTCCCGCCCGCCAGCAAATCCGAAATTGCAGGTGCTGAGCACTGAGCAGGCAGAGCTGCCCACGAGCCCTGGGGCTTGACATGACCCGCAAGGGCGAGTCGGGGGAGCAGGCAGGGCAGAGCTCTCGCTCCCCTTCCCCGGCCGGGCAGGAGACAGGCTGCCTGCACCGAGCGGTATCCCGCGAGCGCCTTCTAACCCTCAGGCTACTTGAGTCTCCTGCCTTTAAGACCTAAGTGCGAACAGGCAGGCTGCGGCTCACGAGTCGGAGTCTCTGACCAGGCTGGGTCAGCTTGGGGGCTCCGGAGCCGCAGGGTCAATACTTGATGCTCACCTCACTAGAGTAGCAGGGATCAGGTGCGCTGCTGCCCCAGGTGTTTCCCGACGGTTTCATAAACATGAACTCGCTGATGTCCGAGACTGGGGAAAAGCAGGATCTGTATCCCCGGGCGGGGGGAGCCGTGGGGGTCACCTGGACACCGATCATGGTGTCCGCTGCGCCGGGCCGGTACTGCAAGTGTCCTAACAAGTGGTTCGGGGGAGGACCAAGTGTGTCCTCCTGGGCACAGCACCCGAGGCCGAAGGACTCCGCGCGGGTCTCACGCCTGAGGCATTGGACACCCAGGCCCACTAAGCCAGCCAAGGAGATCGCCGAGACGATTGCTAAGGAAACGATCAAGTACAGAGTTATGCCGGGGATGTTCTCGCTTTTTGCAGTGTGAGCCCTTAGTCCCCGGAAGGCTTCCGGAACACCCTCCTCCAGGAGCACCAGCACAGTGACAGCGGTGGACATAGGGGGCTCTCCCGCGTCCTTAATCACCACGAGGAGCTCCTGCGCCTCTGGGTCCTGCTCCTCCAGGGCTCTGGCCGTCCTGATCTCTCCAGAGCGCAGGGCCACGCTGAAGAGACCGGCATCCGTAGCCTGCTCTAAGTGGTAGGAGAGCCAGGCGTTCAGTCCGGAGTCCAAGTCCACCGCTCCGATCTTGGTTATTAAGGCCCCAGGGGGAACAGAACGAGGGATCTTGAGCTGAACTGTCGCGTCCCTCCCGGCCGGAGGAAACCGCATGCCGGGTGCATTGTCGTTTTGGTCCGTGACAAAGACGTGCACGACGGTTCTGTTGCTGAGAGGTGGGGAGCCGCCGTCTGAGACTTCCACCTGCACCTGGAAATAGGGGGTTTGCTCATAATCGAAAGAAAGCAGGGAGGAAATTTGCCCATTGCTTGGATGTATGGCGACGTACCGGGAAGGGTCGGCAGCAGGGCCTGTGCCTGGGCCGCTCACAATGGAGTAGGAAAGCTGCGAGTTTTGGTCCAGGTCGAGATCCACTGCAGACACAGTGAGCAGCACTCGCCCAGCCGGGTTGTTCTCCGCCACCATGACCTCGTAGAAAGCTCTCCCAAACCGCGGTGGGTTGTCATTGACATCTGAAAGGGCAACGGCGAGAACGATGTGTCGGGAGAGAGGGGGATCCCCTAAGTCAGCGGCGGAGATGGTGACGTTGTACTGGGGGATGGTCTCGCGGTCCAGCGGGGCACTGGTGAGCAGCGAGTACTGGTGCTCAAAGTCTTTGCGCAGCAGGAAGGGGAGGTCGCTGGGCACCTGGCACTGGACCCTCCCGTGCTCCCCTGAGTCTCTGTCCCTGACATGTAGCACGGCAACTACGGTACCAGGAGGGGCATCCTCGCTCAGGGAGCCAGAGAAGGAGGTGACAGCTACCTCGGGGGCGTTGTCGTTCACATCCGTGACCTCCACCACCACACTGCAGTGCTCCTCCATGGGAGGGGAGCCCATGTCTCTGGCCTCCACTTCAATCTCGTACAAAGCCGCCACTTCGAAATCGACCCTCCCTCGGACGCGGATTTCTCCCGTTCGATCCTCTATTGTGAATATCTCGCGCAAGGCTTCGGAGTTGTGGCTGCTCAGCGAGTAGCGCACGGCTCCGTTAGGCCCTTCGTCCACGTCCGTGGCGTTCAGCCTGGCCACGAGGGTTCCCAGGGGCGCGTTTTCCACGAGGCGGACGCGGTACGAGGGCCTGTCGAAGACCGGGTGGTTATCGTTGGCATCTAAGACCTGGATAGCAATTCGCGCTTTGCTGGACCTGGGCGGAGAGCCGCCGTCCTCAGCTGTCAGAACCAAGTAGTGGACGGCCCTGTGCTCCCGGTCCAGGGCCTTTTCCAGCACCAGCTCCGGGAATTTGCCTCCGTCTGTGCGCGCCTTCACGTTGAGGCTGAAGTTCTCGTTGGCGCTGAGGTGGTAGGTCTGCAAAGCGTTGGAGCCCACGTCCGGGTCCTGCGCCGGCTGGATCGGGAAGCGGGCACCCAGAGACGCCAACTCGTAGATCTGTAACGCGACCTCGCTACTCGGGAACGCCGGGGGGTTATCATTGATATCCAAGATTTCCACCTCAATGCGATACAACTCCACCGGGTTTTCAATTGCGAGTTTCAGGTGCAGAGAGCACTGGTAGTTCTGCCCACAGAGATGTTCTCGGTCTATTCTGTCGTTGACCACTATAACTCCTGTGTTCACATTGACAGAGAAATACTGAGAATCAGAATCAGAAAGTACCTGGAGGTTGGCAGCCGCCAGTTTTGCCACGTCAGTCCCTAGATCCTTAGCAATGTTTCCCACAAAAGCACCCCGCGTCAGTTCCTCCGGGATAGAGTAACGGATCTGCGCGGAAGCACTCTGCAAAAACAAACAGAAAGGGAAGAAACGCGGGAATCCCAGAAACCAGGCAGACTTTCCTGATCTTCGCATCTCGCTAAAATCCACAGAGGGATGCGATGCACTGAAAAGAAAGCCTGTCTGCTTAAACTCCTGGAAGCTGATCTGTGGTTCTGTAACGCAAACGGGGGTGGGGGATGGGGGGTCTGTGGTCACTGTTTACCTCTCCCATTCATTGTTTTGGGCTCAAATTGACAGATTCTTGTTCGGCTCCGGTGGAAAGGGGAGGGGTGAGCTCCGATCTCCAATATTAGCCTCCTATTCATTGGCCAAGAGTGTCTTTCCGTTCGCCCAATCAGCAGGCACCTTTCCCAGTACAGCAACGTGAGCACCAATCCACGTAGGGAAGTTGACACAGTGCAGCGAAGGACCTTGCAACCTGCAATTTTTAACCTAGAGACACCAGGCAACAAACAGACAATAGAAAGCAAAGCTAACTCGCCGTGATCGCAGCGTATGTGTCAGCCACGGCGCCTGCAAAACTGTTAGCTGGACTGATGGTTTTTCAGCAGAAAAGCGTTTTCTCTAAAAACTACTGGATGATCTTTTGAATAAATCAAAACGCTTTAAATTAGGAGCAGAAATCAGCAGCCACTGTCGTTTAGAATTGAATGTTAGTTAAATGAAAATAAAGACTAATGCCTATTCCTCTCTCCTTCCCTCCCTTCCCCCATCAGATCTCCTAGATTAATATGATTTAAGTACTTGTTTTCACACTCCAGGAATTCATAATCATGTTATAAGGTTTTCATTGCTTAAAGTACAATCAAATGAGAACACACAGAATGAAAGAACTTTCTGATTCACACTCTAATTAGCAGCCCGTTAGGTTAGAGTGTGTTTGAAGACTCTAATTTACAAGTAACATTTCAAGAGTTATTTCACACATGCCCAACAACCCAAAGAACCCGTTGGGGGTCGAGCGTACTCACGATGCTGACACATTTTTGTGGTTTGTACCCAGACACTACGCTGCTCTATCCTCGCTCATGCACAAAGTACGTTTTGAGACACAGGGCCACTTGTGGGGAATGAAAGGCAAAAGCACTCTCACCTGGCCGGGTTCGTTCAGTGTATTTTGACAAGGTAGGAAAGCATCAGTTTCCATCGGAAGGGTGCTGGCGGGGGGACAGCTCAAAGGTCTCAGAAACGTGAAATCACTCCTGTCTGACCCCGGAGAAAAGCAGGTCCGATAGCATTGGCTCTGAGTGTCTGAGGGCCGGAGGGTCACCTCCATGTACTTTAACGTGCCATCCGAGTTCAATTGAAGCTTTGGGCTGGAGTGTTTGAAAAAATCCCTGGAGGGCGACTCGCTCAGGCCGCAGCAGGGGGACTCTCTATCTTTTTTCCTAAGGCATTTTGCAGACAGTATGATGAAAGTAACCAGAGAGACCATGCTAATGGCCACTAGCGCGATAATCAAATAGAGGGTCAGGTCAGGTTTAGCTTTGGGATCTGGAAGGAAATCGCGAGCTTTGAAGATTTCCTCAAATATTTTTTCTTCCAAGGAAACTAGGATGGTGACCGTGCTGGACAAAGCAGGGTCCCCGTTGTCCTTGACGAGCACGAAGATTTTCTGCTCAGCGAGGTCTAAGTCTTGGAACCCGCGGGTAGTCCGGATTTCTCCTGTGTAAAGAGAAACCCGGAACAAGGTGGGATCTGTAGACTGCGGCAGCAGCGAATATGAGAGCCAGGCGTTATGGCCAGAATCTGCGTCTACTGCTGTGACTTTGGTGACTAGGTACCCCGCTGGTGCAGACTGGGGGACCCTTTGGGGCTCTGCAACCCCTCCGCCAATCACCGGGTACAGAATGGTGGGGGAGTTGTCGTTCTGATCCAGAATGAAAATGTAGACGGTAGTATTGGAGCTGAGAGGTGGAGACCCAGAGTCCTGCACAGCCACGGGAATCTGCAAGACACGAAACTGCTCAAAATCAAAAGTCCGCTGGGCATAAATATTTCCGTCGTCCGGGTTAATATGGACAAAAGACGAGGCAGGAGCTTCCTGGATTTCGCTTTCAACTATAGAGTAAGTGAGGCGGGAATTGTCTCCTTCGTCTGGGTCAGCAGCGGACACAGTGCAGAGCAAGGAGCCCGGGGGGTTGTTTTCCTGCAGGAAGGAGTTGTAGAAGGGCTGGGAGAAGCTGGGGGAGTTGTCATTGACGTCGGAGATGTTCAGCAGTATAGTGATCTTCGTGGTAAGAGCCGGGGACCCCGCGTCCCTGGCGGTCAGCTCAATCGTGTACTGGGCAATCTTTTCTCTGTCCAGGCTCTCGCGGGTGATCAGAGAATAGTGGTTGTCAAAGGATTTGATTCTGAATGGCAGACTTGGTGGGATTTCTAGGCTCACCTCCCCGTTGACCCCGGAGTCACGGTCTTGCACATTCAAGAGCCCCACCACGGTTTCCAACGGAGTGTTTTCAGGCACTGGATTCACCAGGGAAGTCATCAGGACCTCTGGGGAGTTATCGTTGGCGTCTTCCACTTCCACCTGAACGACACAGTGGCCTTCCATTTCCGGCACCCCCTTGTCTTTGGCTTTTATGTGGATTTCAAAGAAACCCGTTTCTTCGAAATCCAGAGCTCCCTGAACAGTGATCTCCCCGGTGTGGAGATCTAAGGCGAACAACTTCCGGATTGAGTCAGACGTGTGAACTCCAAAGGAGTACTGTACTTCCCCGTTGGGGCCCTCGTCTGGGTCAGTAGCGTTGAGTTTAATGAGCAGAGTCTCCACCGGGGTATTTTCCAGAAGGCTGACCTTGTACACCGGGTGATCGAACAGTGGGGCATTGTCATTGGCATCCAAAACAACCACGGTTATCTGTGCGGTTCCCGACCGCGCAGGGTTTCCTCCATCGAAGGCGGTCAGGACCAGCTGGTGTTCAGATTGCTCTTCCCGGTCCAGAGCACGCTCCAGCACCAGCTCTGGGAAAAGTTTGCCATCCTTCAGGTTCTTTACGGTCAGAGAGAAGTGCAGGTTGGGACTGAGATGGTAGGAACTGACAGTGTTAGTCCCCACGTCTGGGTCCTGGGCATTGTCCAGAGGAAAGCGCGCAGCCAAGGTGGAGGATTCCGCTATCCTCACAGTGAGATGGGTGGTGGGAAACCTGGGAGAATTGTCATTCAAGTCCAGAATCTCGACCTCCAGGCGAAAGAGCTCCAGGGGGGTTTCTATAACGACCTGCACCGGCAGCACGCAGCTCACACTGGCTCCACACAGGCTTTCTCGATCTATCTGCTCGTTCACCAGCAGATTGCCGCTGGCCAGGCTCACGACAAAGTACCGTCTGCTCTCCTCGGACCCCAGGCGCAGCCTGCGACCGGAAAGATCCGCCACTTTTAAGCCCAGGTCTTGAGCCACATTCCCCACCACTGTCCCCAGCTCCGATTCCTCCACCACTGAATAGCGAATCTGCCCAGAGACCCAGCCCCAGACGCACAGCGAAAACAAACCCAGTACTTGCCATTTCCAAGGGGGTTGCCGGGGCCTTCGGGGCTCCATTTGTGAGTTCTCCTCTCTTAGGAGGAGTCTTTGTCCGGTCTCGGCACAAAAAACAAGCCGGGGTCTGGATATCAGAGGCTAAAATCCCTCGGTTTTCCTCTCCACAGCTATTACAACAGCTCTCAGATTTGCTTGGCTGCAGCAGCGATTGTTAGTCAGAGTAGAGGGGGTGGGATGGGGGAGGAGAGCTGAATCTCAGCCATGGCGCTGGAGGAGGGGAGTAGAACTAGGAAGAGCAGATCCCCGCATCTTAGATCAGCAGCTAATTGGATAACAGCTCCATCCGCTGTCGGCCAATGACAACCCCTCCTAGACCTTTTAAAGGTACATAAACCAGCGCTTCTAGTCTGCGTCAGCAAGACCAACTCCCACAGAATTACGTTTCACAAGCTTTTAGTCATTCGCGTTGGCAGCTAAGTTTAGATGCTCACATTCTGGTTCTCAAGGAAACAGCATGTCTGGGAAGCACACAAGGTACAAACATCATCACAGTTTCGCTTAAACAACCACAATGGTGACTTCAGCTATCATCCATCTCCTCTGAACAAAGAACACATCCCCGGCTGTGATGCATGCAGAGCTATGGTCTCTGTGGTGAGTGGCTTTTTATGCTAGGTGGAAAAGGACTTAGTATAGCTTGATGGCTAGATGAAGACTCCACAACTCATTTTCACTCAGTTGGCACAATACCCTCAGTATAATTTTTGAGCCGTAGATATAACCAGATGAAAGGTCTTACTTGCTAAACACCCAGTAACTACCACCACGCAACGCTAGAATCAGAAAACAGTAAGTCACGGTGTCTCAGAGTCACAGGAATAATCCAGTACTCAAAAAGAGAGGAATGATCATTTTAGCAGCACTATCTGTGAGGATTTCGCTGCAGTTTTACGGAACAAGTGTGATTTTCAGAAACCTATAACTTGACTGTAACCTTTTCAGGACTGCTGCAGGCAGACAACAGTGCAATTGTTAACGCTATTTTATATTCTGCCTTCTTCACCAAGGACTTCGATGTTAAAGCCAACCCCTCACTCGGAACTAAAGGGTAAATGATGTTCTCAAAACACGAGTCACCAAAAAAAATAAGTTATCTGTCAACAAATTGACAGCATCATAAGAATGTGCTAAATCACAGCCTATTTGCAGATTCCGAGATGACAGACATCCGTGTTCCTGGTGTCCTGTGAACTAACCGCGCAGTTGCTTTTCTCTGAATGAGTCTAAAGGGTCTTTGACGAGGATAAAGAGAAAAGGATCTCCCGCAAAGGCAACCGAGAACCTCAGCTTCTGATCCAGCCTGACATTC
>JAGPOW010003447.1:2672327-2691262 GCA_030014935.1 Caiman crocodilus | reverse complement strand
GAATGTCAGGCTGGATCAGAAGCTGAGGTTCTCGGTTGCCTTTGCGGGAGATCCTTTTCTCTTTATCCTCGTCAAAGACCCTTTAGACTCATTCAGAGACACCCGATTTAGCAGGAAACCCGCTGACAAGGGCCGTGATTAGCAGGCGGTGCAGAGCCTGCGAATCCTTGCCCAGAGCCTTCCCCAGCACCAGATGGAGCCTTTCCCTCTGCCTCGAGGATTCCTCACATCAAGGTGAAGAATCCGGGCAGGATCAGCCGGGAGAGCCGAGGGAGTGGGTCCCAGTGTGCAACTACTCCGCTCCCTCCAGACGCCCCTGGAGTCACAGACTCAGCAATCTCCACGCGCGCGGCGCGGATGGAAAACGCGGGAGCCTTTCCCGACACCCTTTCTAAAGACCCTTGTCGACGGCGGGGCCCGGCGGCAGCTCCGCGGGCAACAGCAGGACGTCACTGCGCTCCTCCACAGCCAAGGCGCCGCTCGCAGCCATAGCTGTGAGCTCCCTGCGGGCAGCCAGGAAGAAGCTGCAGCTGTCGAGAGGCCACCTCACCAGCGACAAGAGCCAAGCCAGGTTCCGGACAAAGGCCAGAGTAGCAGGACCGATGCTGTGTGCCCGCACCCGGGGGAGGAAGACATGAGAGCTCCTTTTCCGAGTGTGGATGCCTCCCGGACCAGGACCCCTCCTTGGCCTTTCCGCTGTGCTCCCGCAGTCACAGCAGCACCCGATCTGACAACCGGCTCCTGCTCCGCCTGAAGCCTGCCAAGGGGAGGCAGCTCGGCAGCCCCCAGAGCTTGAGCGCGCGGTGAGGTGCAATGCCAGGGCCCGGGGGCTTCCTTTGCACAGCAGCCCCGTAGAAAGCTTCGGGGCTGGCGGTGGGAGGGTGCAATTCACGTCGGAAAGGCTCAGTGCGATGAGTCTGAGATCGGAGAGCGGCGAGGCTTGGCCGTGGGACGCAGAGACGGCCACTGCCCGAGTGCCACTGCGAGCACTGAAAGATGGAAGCGGAAGGCGGGTTTCGTCATGGAGGGACGGCAGGGACTGGAAGGCGCTGCAGTCTCTTCCCTACGCTCTTTCCCCCTCGGCGCTGCCCAGCGCAGCCTCAGAGATAGCCCCACTACCTGAGCTGGAGTCACGTTCAGGGCGCCGTCATTCCCATCCAGGCGCCCGCTTTGACGCTGCAGCGCCCTTGCAGACCCTCGCTCGTGGTGAAACACTCACTTGCCATCCCCTGCTTCTGGGCCCGTCGCGAACAGCTTGCTGCAATTACGGAGCGACTACGTGATGCCACTTAGGTCACTCCCAAAGTGACGGCGAGCAAACGCTTTGACAGACAAGATGGCACCACAGGCTAATCAAGGACGGGAATTGTCTTTAACATCTGTGGCCCTGTGCTGGTAGCTCTGGACTGGCAGAACCCCGTTCCTCTCTGCCTGTTTCTGTCTGTCCAAAGCTTTTCCCAGCACAAGGTCCTGAATGAGACGCCCATCACCGCGGTTCCTCACTTCCAGACCACGGTGATTGCTGGCGATCACTTTACAGCCGATAGCAATCTCCTGATGGAGAAGGCGCGGGACCCCCCATGTTAGGATCCTGCGTCTTCTCCAGCGGATCCATTGTTCTGAGGACATCGACTCCCAGTTTTCCAAAAGCATCTCTCTTTTCAGGTATCAGGAAGAATTATCACTAACGCCTGTGATCTCCATCGCTTGGTGTTTCGTCTTGGGATCTTCAGTCACAAATTCTAGTTACATCGTACATGCCACAAGGCGCCTCCCATGTACCCGACCATTTAGAAATAGAAACCAGATCTACTCGGGAATGCTAGTGGTTAGCCACACCTGTGACCTGCAGCTTCCGAACCGGCAAGGAACTGATATCCAATACCTGAACTTGGGCATATTCCCTGAATTCTTCTGGACACAGCAATGGATCTATCCCGAAATGACGTCAAATGGCAAGAGAAAAAAAAGAAGCTACCTGCTCCTAGTGATGCAGCTTAATTCCTACCGTTGCCTGAAACAGGCAAGACCTTTCCGGCTCGAGAGTACTGAATCTTAATAATGATGCCGCGACAATCAAACCGGCTGCAGTCGAAAACAGGCTTTTCTCCTGCTCTCGTTTTCTGCCAGTACTTTGCCAGCCTTCCCAGAGTTACACTGCATTTTCCCGGCTTGCAGGCTCCATTCACTCTGATTTCAGCACCTCATTGGCAGACAGCGCCATGGGGACTCAGCCAATGAGCAAAGCAGAGGAAATATTAAACCCATAAGATTAATTTGTCACTGCTTTCCCATGCATGTTACTCCTGCATGTCTACAGAATGCTGAATTTCTCTCCCTATCACTTTCAACACTCACGTGACTTTTTAGTACCGTGTCGACAATTCTGTATATTCCTCACAAACCACATACCACTCCAGACTAAGAAACCACAGGTTTCAGCCCTGCCAGAGAGGCATGTTTTCTAACTCAGATCAGCCAGATGAATTTAACTGGAAGCTCTTACGTAAGTCTAATTGCAGAAAATCAATTGGTAAAAACTAGGCAAATATCCTACAACATTCATTCTTGCCAAATAATATTTTCCAGATGAAAATTCAACGCTATTTCAAATATAAAGAGATCAAGTGAAACCAAAGGACCCCCCGCCCCCACAGAGTTTACATCCCTAGGTCCAACTCGAACCAAAGTTAGCACAACTACAACCCAACTCATTCGGTGTATCTAGTGATGACCATCAAAGTCAAATAATGTAACCTAGTCCCATTCTCTATCAATTACTTGATAACAAATATAGTAGGAAAGATATTAAGAACACTTACTACATACGTAACTTACACATCTAGCAAGGTCTCAGAAAGGAATCCCTACTTATTTTAAGATCCAGTTTTTCCCCACATACAAAAGTATCGTATTCTAATTCAGCCTAGATTTTAGCTATAATTAATTCAGAAGAAAAGAAGATGCAAATCTTCACCGTCCCCCACGAGATATTGCTTTGCACCAGAAAAACAAACTGTTACTCCTCTGAGTCATCTCAGTTCACGCAGTCCACCTATTCTAATTCCAGAACTGTAAGGTCTGGATTTTCACCTCCACGCACCCCCAAGCATAGCGAGGGTCCTGGGTATGTGGACAGAGGCTGGGGAAAATCGCGAACGCTAACACGAATTAGTTGATGGCCTTTCGAAAGCTTAAAGTTCCAAAATAAACCTTTCCCTTCACGCTTTCATTATACAGAAAACTTAAAAACAGTTGAAGATAGATTATCTGAGAAGAGATTACAGTAGGTCTCAAGTTAACGTTCATACCCAATGCACACCCAGTTGACCAGCCAAGGATCCTTCCCAATTTTACCCGTGCGCTAATTCGAATAAATAAATTCTTACTACCCGGTTTGCAGTGCTGCAGTCTCAGCGTGTCCTGAACTAGAGGACATTTGCACTAATTCTGCAGCTATTCAATACGAGTAATGTAGTAGTGAGAGGGGTCCCCCAGATCTCATTAGCAAAGCAATGGTTCTAGAGCAAGTAAACCCTGGAAATCTATTTCCGGCTGGCACTAGACAAACCGCCAAAGCCTATCAAACACACGCCTGACAAATGTGGGCATGGAAGGTTAGGGTCATTCAATATTTCTCTTGTTCAGTAATAGACTAGTAAATCCCAGGCGAACAGAAAGCTGCGGTACAGTTGTATGCGGCCAGAGTCAGTGCCTTGATCTGTGATCACCTCTGTCCGAGACTTGCCAACATGTTAACAAGTAGTGTAAGAAGGCTACGTTACCTGGCAGGGTGCAGAAAGCCTGCCCTGTGCGTCTAATACCTGGTGGTACAGTCCCGGCTCGCAGCTGTTCAGTGTGTTTTGGCAACTCCCAAGGGGGCTGGAGGCCAAAGGCTTTTTCCCCAGAAAGTCACTGTGGTGGGAGTTCGTGGTGAGATACATCTGCTGGTAGAAACTCGGGGGCGTGAACCCGCTCCGGACAGCATCGACGTGGTTGAAAGGCCCCGGCGTTCTGTACAGCGAGCTCCTGGAGCTGCTGCAAATGTCTCTGGATTGCCTCCATTTGTAAAACTTATAGATGCCCGCTGCTATCACGGTGACAAAGAAGGTCACGGAGACCAAGATCACAGCCAGGGTTAAATAGAAAGTCAAATGGTTCGTTTTGTCACGCGCTGTGGCCAGTTTGGTGGCGTCCGGCAGGGCCTCCTCTGCTCTTTCCACCACAGTCACGGTGACGGTCACGCTGGAAGACAGCGCGGGCTCCCCGTTGTCTTTTACTAAGACGACCAAGGTTTGCATGGGAGCGTCGTCCTCCCGCGGCTGGCGGGCCGTGCGGATCTCCCCGCTGCGCAGCTCCACCGAGAAGAGGCTGGCGTCAGTGGCGGAAAGGAGGCTGTAAGACAGCCAAGCATTGTATCCCGCATCTGCATCCCAGGCTATGACCTTGGTGATCATGTGACCGGCGCTGACGGCTGGCGAGATCATCTCTGGGTAGGAAGGCCCGCCGTTTGGACGCGGGTACAGGACCGTGGGCGCGTTGTCGTTCTGGTCTGTGACGAACACGTGGATTGTGAGGTTGGTGGCAAGGGCCGGGGTGCCTCCATCTTGGACATGCACCGTCATTCTGAACTCAGGCAAGTCCTCGTGGTCCAGGGAAACAAGGAGGTAGATGGTGCCATTCTCTCGATTAATAGAAAAATACCTGCCCAGGAGGTGGCTCGAGGGGCCGTTTTCCAGGATAGAGTAGGAGAGACGGGAGTTCTGGTGTAGGTCCGGGTCTGAGGCACTGACGTTAAATACTGGAATACCAGGGGAGTTGTTTTCTGCCACATAAACGTCGTACGAGAGTTGGGAAGAGCTGGGCGCGTTGTCGTTGAGATCTGATACTTCCACCAATATCTGTTTCTCCGCAGACAGAGAGGGCGAGCCCGAGTCTTCGGCTATAACGGTGATGTTATACTCAGACTCTTGCTCCCGGTCCAAGGCTGCTTTGGTTTTCAACGTATAGTAATTTTTTAGGGAGGAACTGAGTGTGAAGGCGGCTCCATGGGAGAGGAAGCAGTTGACCAGCCCGTTGTCTCCAGAGTCCAGGTCAGTTACGCTCAACAAGGCTATCACTGTCCCGGGAACTGCGTCTTCGGGCACAGGGCTGTACACTGAGGTCACTTGAATCTGCGGAGCATTGTCATTTACATCAATGATTTCCACCAACAGTTTGCAATGAGCTACTTCCGGATAAGGACCCTTATCTTTAGCTTGTATGTAAATCTCATAGAATCTCACTTCCTCGTAATCCAGCTGCCCTTTGACTCTCACTTCTCCAGTAGCAGAGTCCAGCGCAAAGAGTTCTCGCACCTTGGCAGGCGTGTGACTACTGAAAGAGAAAACGATGTCTCCATTGGGCCCCTCATCCAAGTCATAAGCGTTGGTTTGGACAACCAGAGTGTCCCTGGGGGTGTTTTCCCTTACACTCGCTTTGTAGGTGGACTGGTTAAAGACCGGAGCGTTATCATTGGCATCCAGGACATCAATCTGTATGTTCACACTGGAGGATCTGGGCGGGCTGCCCCCATCCAGGGCTGTAAGGACTAGCTGCAGTTCCTTTTGCTCCTCCCTGTCTAACTCCTTCTCCAGCACCAGTTCTGCATATTTACTACCATCCCCTCGTGTCTGCACGTTGAGCACAAAATGCTGGTTGGCACTGAGCCAATAAGTCTGCAAAGAGTTAATCCCCACGTCAGGGTCCTGCGCGCTCTCTAGCGGGAAGCGCGCTCCAGGTGCCACCGACTCGCTGATTTCCAGTCTCATCTGGCTGCTGGGGAAACCTGGGTCGTTGTCATTGATGTCCTGAATCTCCACAGCGCCGCTGAATAACTCCAGCGGGTTTTCCACCACAACCTCAAAGCTCAAGGTGCATGGAGAGACAGCCCCGCAGAGCTCCTCTCGGTCTATCCGCTCCTTCACAAACAGCAGCCCGCTCTCCAGATCTGCCCCAAAGTACTTCCTGCTGCTTCCAGACATCACCCGGAGCTTGCGATCCGACAGCCGCTTGATATCCAGCCCTAGGTCCGCTACCACATTCCCCACTGCGGAGCCTTTCTGCGTTTCCTCTGGTATAGCATAGCGAATTGCGGCGGAAGCCCAGTCGGAAACGCCAAACACAAACAAAAGACTAAGTACTTGCCGTTTAGAGACCCGGCGGCTCCTTCCAGCAGCGCCGTTCATGTCCCAGAAGGGCAGCTCTGACGCAGGCGTTTACAAGGTTTGTTTCCTTTAGAAACCCTCAGCTCGTCGCTTCATGGTGCGACCCGGCCAGTCCTGGGACGTGGCTGTGCGGCGCAGAGTCGGCATTGCTTTCCTGCGCTGACTCACTCCCTGGCTCCCGCTTCCTCAGCCTCATCTCAGCGCGCTGCCGGGACCGGCCGCCAGATCCCCGGCTACATCATTGGCCAACAGCGGCACACAGAGTCCCAGCCAATAACTGCACAGAGAGCGCCGCGGCGGGCTTCCCACGGGCGGAGCAAGCGCAGTGCCGGGAGCTGCGTTCTACGCTTTGTCACGTCGCCCGCGCGAGACTCAGACCCAGCGGTGCGACAGTGCTACTATGTAACGCTAAATCAACATCATGCCCTCGAAGATCACGCACATGCCCAGGCACGCAGGCATGTAGGATTTAAGGTGTTTCTAGCTTCTCAATGTTAAGTGATGTTGTAGTCGGGATGTTCCAAGAAATATGCCAGAAGCAAGGATTTTTGTGGGGGAGACCATTGATTGGATCAACTGAACAGTTGGGATAAACTTAGATCAGCTTGTAAATGCAGCCCCATTCTTCCTTAGGTGAACTTGAAGGTTGTCTTCATCTATCCCAGCCATGCAGTTTTTTGAAAGCTCACCTAATTATTCCAAGTCCAACTAAGCAGTTAGTCCAATAAAAACTGTCACCCACAGAAATCTGTGTTTCTTACTTCTAAGTATTTCCTGGGAAGAAGTCTCTCAGAACCGGCATACTTGTATCACAGTCCTGAAAGCAAATGCTCTCCTCCTCGTCTGACCCGCTAATCGGCTCCCGATCTTACGAGGATTTCCTTTGTAGACTGAAAGAAAAATGTATCCCAGCAGGGAGCCGAGAGAGCAGCCCACACATTTTATTCGATCTCATTAGAGAATCTGCAGTTCAAAGCTGTCCGAAGCGAAACTTTCGGAAGAACATCGTTCCACTCCAGACATCCTGGGCTTATCTCCGGTGGAAAAGACAAAAACTCCACAGCAATATACCACGCGCAGGCACCGGAAGCAGGGGCCATGAAGTGCAAAATTTCGGCCGTGGAGCTCGGAAGACAAGGGAAGAACAGAGCCAGTAAGGATTAGCACGGTGGAAGCAGTGAGCGAGCGTCACAGCAAAGGGCAGCGGCTCTCTAGCAGCTGTACTGGCAATGAAAGGCTGAAAGTCAGTAACTTGGGAGGTGGAAGGGACAATAAGACTCCATCAGCAAAGCGAGGGGGAAATGGAGAGACAACTATAGTCCCCTGGAGCACAGTAGAGGAGCGGAGAAAGGCTCAATCAATGCAACACCTACAACCATCGAGACATGTAATATAGGCGCTTCTCCCAAGACCCTGATCTTTGCCCACCTTAGATGGAAATGGAAATGGATCTGAGTTGGCCCAATATCAGCCCACGTGTCAGTTCAACATCTTTTCTAAGAGGTTTCAGAGCAGCACGATGAGAAATATCCCTTTAGATGACCAGGTCCTCCTGACTTCTTCTGGAGGTCTGGACAGATGTTTTTAGTCTAGGCTGTCATCGTAATTGCATTGAACATTTCAGGATGTGGCTGTTCAGCAGCTAAGCCGATGATTGGGATAGTAATGTCAAGGACAGGGCATACTCTGCCCTGAGCTCTGCAGGGAGCCAACCACCACGTCTAGCTGAGGACATGGGCTGGTCCAGCTGTCATTAGACCATTATTTCTTCCCACCCACTGCTCTGTTCACACATAGCTATTTCTGAACAAGCTATAAGATCCTTTTGTGGTAATAATTTGATGATAAACCTGAGGTGCTCCCTTTTTTCCAAACACTGTGATAATCACTCAGCAAGAACAAATGGAAATGATGGCTAACATGTTAAGCCACAAAACCAGACCTGTGCCAGTTGAATAATACCCAGGTGAAAATAAAGGTGAGAAGGAAAGAAGGAAGTTGTTGAATTCTTTCCAGTAATTTGTTGACTTCTGTGAGGAAGTGAGTGACCTCGAGGAAGCACAAGCAAAAGTGGGCAACAGGGTAGGCGTTCTTATTCTTCCTGAGAAATTGGGTTAACTAATTACCTCCAGTAATGTCATAGTGTGTGTGGGGCGGGTCTACTATAGACCACCAAACCAAGAGGAAGCGGTGGATGAGGCTTTCTTCAAACAGCCAGCAGAAGTTTCCCAATCACAGGCCCTAGTTCTCATGGGGGACTTCAGACATGCTGATATCTGCTGGGAGAACAATACAGCAGTGTGCAAGCAATCCAGGAAGTTTTTGGAGTTCTGGGGACACCTTCCTTCTGCAAATGTTGGAGTGGCCAACTAGGGCCATGTGCTTCTTGACCTGCTGCTCCCAAACAGGGAAGAATTGGTTGGAAATGTACTAGTTGATGGCAACTTGGGCAGCAGTGACCATGAAATGACTGAGTTCAGGATTCTGAGGAAAGGAAGGATGGAGAGCAGTAGAGTAAGGACCCTGGACTTCAGAAGAGCAGACTTCTTCAGTAAGCTAAATCACAAAAAGGAAGCTTATAAGAAGTGGAAACTTAGACAACTAGGGATAAGTATCAGAGCACTGCTCAGGCATACAGGGATGAAGTCAGGAAAGCCAAAATACAACTGGAGTTGCAGCTAGCAAGGGATGTGAAGGGTAACAAGAAGGGTTTATACAAGTATTTCAGCATCAAAAGGAAGGTCAGGGAAAGTGGGGGTGCTTTACTGAATATGGGAGGCAACCTAATGACAGATGACAAGGAAAAGGCTGAAGTATTCAATGCCTTTTTCATCTCAGTCTTCACAGGCAAGGTCAGCACCCAGACTACAGCACCTGGAAGCACAGTTCAGGGAGGAGGTAAACAGCCAACAGTGGCAAAAGAACAGGTTAGAGACTATTTAGTAAAGTGGGACACATACAAGTCCATGGGGCTGGACAGAATACACTGTAGGGTGCTGAGGGAGTTGGCAGATGTGACTGCAGAGCCACTGGCCATCATCTTTGAAAACTCATGATGATCAGGAGAGGTCCTGGATGTTTGGAAAAGAGCAAATATAGTACCTATATTTAAGAAGGGGAAAAAGGAAGATCCAGGGAACTACAGATGGGTCAGCCTCATTTCAGTCACTGGAGAAATCATGGAGCAGGTCCTCCAGGAATCCATTTCTAAGTGCTTGGAAGAGAAGAAGGTGATTCGGAACAGTCAGCATGGATTCACCAAGGACAAATCTTGCCTGACCAACCTGTTTGCCTTCAATGGTGAGATGACTGGCCCTGTTGATGTGCAGAGACCAGTGGATATGGTATACTTTGATTTTAACAAGGCTTTTGATATGGTGTCCCACAGCATTTGTACAGAAAAGCTAAGGAAGTGAAGGTTTGATGAATTGACTGTAAGGTGAACAGAAAACTGGACTAAAAGAAATCTAATGTTGGTTCAATAAGGGCAAGTGCAAAGTCCTGTACTTAGGACAGAACAATCCCTTGTACTGGTAAAGGATGGGGGCTGACTGGTTAGGTAGAGGCTTTGAAGAAAAGGACCTGGACGCTATAGTGGACCATAAGCTGAATATGAGCCAAAAGTGTGCCTTATTGCCAAGAAGGCTAATGGCATACTGGGCTGCATTGGCAGGAGTGCTATGAGCATATCACGGGAAGTGATTATTCCCCTCTACTGGGGACTGGTGAGGACACATCTGGAGTACTGCATCCAGTTTTGGCCCCCCATCCCCCCACTACAGAAAGGATGTGGACAAATTGGACAAAAATTGTTATACAGCTGGGGCACAGGACTTATCAGGAGAGGCTGAGGGAACTGGGTTTATGTAGTTTAAAGGAGAGAAGACTGAGGTGGGATTTAATAGCAGCCTTCAACTACCTGGTGGTTTCAAAGAAGATGGAGCTAGATTCTTCTCAATGATGGTAGATGACAGAACAAGGAGCAATGGTCTCAAGTTGCAGCAAGGGAAGTTTAAGTTGGATATTAGGAAAAACTTTCTCACTAGGTGGGTAGTAAAACACTGGAACAGGTTACCCAGGGAGGTGGTAGAATCTCCAGCCTTGGACATTTTTAAGACCCTGCTAGGCAAAGATGTTTTATTTGGGGATGGTAGTGCTTTGAATAAGGTGTTGGACTAGATGACCTCCTGAGGTCTCTTCTAACCCTAATTTTCTCTGAATCTATGATTTACCCTGAATTAAAGAGAGGAAGGGTGAGAACAACATCAGGAAAACTACCTCAAATGCACTCAAATGTACACAAATATGGAGCACCTATTACAGTTTGTTGTCTGTCTCTTCTTCTTTCTCTCTTTCTGTCCTACCTTTTCTATTAACTTCTAATACCCTAATTTTCAAGGCCTAAAATTATTTGCCATGATGGATGATGAAGAAGGAAAAAGGACACAGCCTCAGAACACTATATTTGTGTTGTATGCACAATGCCCCTACAGGGTAATGAAGAACACTGACATGATCTAAAAACACTCCCCAGGCCTGGGAAGTAGCAACTGGCTCCCTACAAATCAAGGCATTCATTTGGTATTCTAGAAAAGTAGATTGAGACCTGGAATGGGTTTTGCAGAAGGGAAACAGGGGTGGGGCAGGTGGGAGGGAGGCTGTCAGTGCAGCCCAGAACTGCACAGCTGTGGAAAAATGAAATGAAATCAGGTGAAGATCAAGAATGCAGGAGTTAATCAGTTGGTCAGAGTAAAATAATAAAATGGGATATTGCACTGTCACTATCACTATGATACACTTCTTGGGATGGCAGTTGCACAGTTGCACACCTGTCATCAGTGGCATGCATACAGCATTAGATGACAAGCCAAGAATATCAAGTGTGGCTAGTCACATCCATTCTTTGGTAGATTACAGAGACTTTATTTCACACTACTTATGCTATATTGAAACCCTCACACCAAAGTAGGAAAGCAGTGTGCTGGTGGAAGCCTGTAATATGTCATCTGGCATTTGGCTACACTTCCCATTTGCGTCCTGGTGTCCATGTTTCTTTTCCTGTTGTCCTCTGTGCTAACACCTGCCATACTGAATGGCTCTCAAAGAGCAGTGACACACCATCTTTCTATCTCATGCTAAACTTTAACGTATAAAAGGTGGAAAGTGCTTATTGTATTCTTGTAACAAAGGTCTACTGGAGCCCAGCAGCCCATGAGGCTGCATGCTTACAGCATGCCAATTTCTGTAACCAACATCACACAAGCTAGCATGATACCCTACAGTCTTAGTCTCACTTGCCCCATTGAGCAGGAATCCATTTCCAGGTGGGTCAACTGGGGGCAACCTTCTGCAAAAAGTGTTTAATAAGGCTTGATTTGTGTTTGTCATAGTAGTAAGATACTTTAGAATACTTTAGATACTTCAGAAGTTCCTAACATTGAAACCTCCTGAGTTCTTTGTAACGGAATAATTGTTCTATTATTTTTCTGTAGTCAAACAACAAGTAACAATTAAGCTGAGTGCCTCATGTCTATCTGGGGTACCTCAAGTCTAAAAAGTTTGAGAACCACTGATATAATTCAATAGGCCTCCTGATAACTCATCTATGATTAACACCATCAAGATCAGGTGGTTCCATCATTAAGACCAAATCAATCCCCGATTCTCTTTAAATTTATTCTCCAGTGTGTTTTTGATGTGTTACCTTCATCAATAACTTGTGGTTCTCTTTTTAACAGAATTAGTTTAACTATATGGAAGAACTGGTCCTGGATAGGAAGGGCCCCTGAAGACTTCTATCAGTGGGGAGCGGGGGACAGCTCCAGTGGTTAGGTTCTCAGTGTGCAGCACAGCATCCAGACCCTGGGAGCTGCGTGAGGTGGCTCGGGTCTGCAACCTCTGGTGTGTGTCCAGAGACGATGCACAGACTGGTGCATGGAGCAGGATCTCTGGAGCCCCTGGGGTGGCTCAGGTCCTCAACCCCTGGAACAAAGCTGGGAGCTCAGTGCAGGAGGCACTGCATGGAGGGTGAGAGACCCTGGAAGCCACTTGAGGTGGCTCAGGTCTACAGCTGCTGACACAGGGCAGCACCACAGTGCAGATGACGCAACCCAGAGGGTCCAGTAATAGACTGAACCCCAGTGCTGCACAAGGCTGTCCAGGCCTCTACACCCTAGCACAAGGCAAAGTGTCCATTTCACACAGAAGTGTCTGTGGCCCTACACCAGGATGGCGGCAGCAGAGTCAGGTGGCAAGAAAACACAGTGGGGACAGAGCTTGACCTGGAGAACAAGAGGCAACCCTCCAGGACTGTGGAGTAGTAGTAAGTTATCCTGAAGAAAGGGTCCCCACAGGACAGGGCCCCCAATCTGGGTGTGGTATATCTGTATATGAATATGTGTGTGTGTGTATATTTTATAGGGTTTATTGTTTTGTAAACTTGTACATATATATATAATCATGTCCTTACCCTTTAATGGGTTTGTTGTGAAAATAAATCTGTATATAGTTAAGTAATTGATTGACTGGACCTGACTCTAAAGGGGATGAGGTAGCTGCTGGGCTGTTGTGTCCCTCCACAGCACACTGCCTTGACAACAATTCCCTTAATTGGGGAGGGAAGTACAAACCAGAAGTGCCTGAAGATTGGAAGAAGGCCAATGTGGCGCCTATCTTCAAGAAAGGGAGGAAAGTGGATCCAGCAAACTACAGGCCCATCAGCGTGACCTCTATCCTGGGCAAGGTCTTAGAAAAGTTTATTAAAGAGGCCGTTCTTAACAAACTGGCTGATGGCAACATCCTGAGGGATAGCCATCATGGGTTTGTTGTGGGTAGGTCTTGCTTGACCAATCTTATTTTCTTTTATGACCAGGTCACCTATCACCTGGACAAGGGAGAGGAGATTGATGTCATATATCTTGACTTCAAAAAAGCCTTCAGTCTGGTGTCCCATGATTACCTCTTGGCAAAACTGGCCAACTGTGGCCTTGGGTCCACCACAATCCGCTGGCTGGGGAATTGGCTTCGTGGTTGGACCCAGAGGGTGGTGGTTGATTGAAGTCAATCATCATGGTGTGGTGTGACCAGTGGGGTTCTCCAAGGTTCTGTCCTTGGAACTATTTTGTTCAATATCTTCATGAATGATGTGGACATTGGAGTCAGAAGTGGACTGGCCAAGTTTGCAGAGGATACCAAACTCTGGGGTGAAGCATCCACACTTGAGGACAGAAGGGAGATCCAGGATGACCTGGACAGGCTCAGGAAATGGGCAGATGAGAACCTGATGGTGTTTAACACCAAAAAATGCAAGGTTTTCCACCTTGGGAGGAAAAACCTGCAGCATCCTTATAGGCTCGGCAGTGCTACGCTGGCTAGCACTACAGACAAAAGGGACTTGGGGGGTCATGATTGACCACAAGATGAACATGAGCCTTCAGTGTGATGCTGTGGCTTGTAAAGCAAGCAGAACATTAGCTTGCATCCACAGATGCTTCTCAAGCAAATCCCAGGATGCCATTCTTCCCTTATACTCAGCCTTGGTGAGGCTGCAGCTGGAGTACTGCATCCAGTTTTGGGCTCCACAATTCAAAAAGGATATGGAGAAGCTTGAGAGAGTCCAGAGAGGAGCCACGCGCATGATCAGGGATCAGGAAAACAGACCTTACAACAACAGGCTGAAAGCTATGGGGCTCTTTAGCTTGGAAAAGTGCAGGCTCAGGGGTGATCTGATGGCCACTTATAAGTTTATCAGGGGTGCTCACCAGGATCTGGGGGAACGATTGTTCACCAGAGCATCCCAAGGGATGACAAGGTCAAACAATTAAAAACTACTGCAAGACCGTTTCAGGCTGGACATAAGGAAGAATTTTTTTACTGTCCAAGGCCCCAAGGTCTGGAATAGCCTGCCGTCGGAGGTGGTTCAAGAACCTACATTGAATGCCTTCAAGAGAAATTTGGATGTTTATCTTGCTGGGATCCTATAACCTCAGCTGACTTCCTACTCCTCGGGCAGGGGCTGGACTCAATCTTCTGGGGTCCCTTCCAACCCCAATGTCTATGAAATCTATGAAATCTGACTGGAGGGCCTTGTGGTAATGTAGCACGAGTACTTGTGGCAGGGTAGTTCCTAAAAATTACCACAATGTTGCAACCTCCAGAGTAACGCGAGTATGGGAGCCTTAAAACCCTAGACCCCACTGCCTTCATTGGAGAAGAGCTAAAGGACATCACCCTGACAGAAATGTGCCCTCACTGAGGCATTAGGCAGTCAACAGCAGTTCTTATCTGTTACTCTCTTGCAGCAGATACAAGCACTGAGGCACTGAATGTTTGGACTTGGTCTGGCCTTTGTATTCTATCTCAATGGTCTAAAGTGGTGGGGTTAATTAGTCTTGGGCAGCCTCTACTCATCCAAACCCTTACCTAGGCATACTTGATGAAGGTTTTGGTGGAATGGTCATAGACCTTTTTATGTGTACACCGTGATCCAGAGAATCAGCGGTCACCTACCTAATAGAAGAACAGACTTTCTCAAAGAAAAGGCAATCAGGACTCATAGTAGAGCTGATATCTTTCACCAAACCAAAAATAATTTCAGGTGTTTGTGCCTGAAAGCTTGTAATTAAAGAATTTTTTTGCAAAAATCTTGTTGGTCTAGTAAATGATATCAGCTCTACTACGAGTCCTTGATTGCCTTTTCCTCTAGACAAATACAGTACAACCTGGATACCCTTCCTCAAAGAAAGACATTAATTCAAGGGATTTATACAATTTCAGCATTCAAATTTATCATCATGCTACCACTTCACTACAATGAAACTTGATCATAAATTGTGTAGTGCATAGGGTATGATTAACACAAACAAACATTTTAGTTATTTCAAAGACATGTTTAAGTCAAGTTTAAATTTCACAGTTAATTAATAATAAACAGACCTTATTAGATTCAGAGAGAATGCTAATTCAGTATTACATCCAGATAGTCACTATAAAACTATGAAACTTGTTTTCCTGAAGCTCATTTAAATTCTTTTGAATCTCTTTCTGCTGCAGAACATGGTTGGAAATGTTGACCAGACCCGTCTGCTGTCCTGTATCTTGTGCTTTTATTTGCACAAGCAAAGGAGGTGTAAAATGTTGCCAAAGTTACCATTGGTATAAAAGGGTATGGAAAGTGCTGACCTACAGAAAAGCAGTCCCTTTATGTTCATGCCTTTCTGGTATGATTTTCATCACTTTCACTTTCAGATCTGAACAGAACAGAGAAGCAAGAGACACTACATATTTCATAATTTTTAAAATCAGATTCAATATTCATTTTATTTTATATATGACTGATGGGTCAAGATATTCTTTTCCTCAGTTATTTTCTTTAGTGAATACCTAATGATATGTGTTGAAAGTTATATCACATCAAAAGTATGTGAAGCCACACTTCAGAAATTCTGAAGACTAATATATTGCTTTTCTTATTAAAATGAATGAATAAATATTAGAAAACTGTGAAAAAGAAAATTATATATTCAGTCTGCTTTATATGAAAGTTAAATCTGCAATAAATATTTATGACTAACCTGTAAACCCCTGCAAACAGGTTTATAATGGAGATGTTGCATCCTTCATTCTGGAAAAGGTGACCTGCCAGAAGTAATTTATGTTCCTAGTACAGAAGACTCCAACAGTTTGCCCACTAGCACCTACTGTTTGACTTAATCCATGCCACAAGATGCACAAATAACTATTTAACTGATATATTGATTTAACTTACTGTAGTTTATCTCTGGCTCTTCTAATTATACCAATGTCCCATATCACAGGTGTCTATGTAAACAACTTGCTGTTATTCTCTTTCCTATAAATAGTTTAAGCAAGAAATAATCACAGTTCAGGTCATATACAATAGAATCATACCCTTCAAATTAGACATGAACCTTGCCACAAGAATTATTTTCTGGCATGAGAGATCTGGATCTTAGTTCAGATAAAATTAGTGCTGAAAATTAGAAAATATCCTGACTTTTTGGAAACACCTTTAAGTGTTTTTCTCCTGACATATTTATGAGGCTTTATTAACTGTTATTTACTGAATTATAACTTTCCATCCTAGTTCAAATATTACAATTATTAAAAATATAACTAATGATCTATATACATCAAAAGCAAAAATATTCAGTATGTTTTATATGGCATTTGTGCTGCAGTGTAAGATCATAAAGCATCATGATATTTCTCACAATTATTTTTCTCCTACTTTTTAAAAATAGAAATAAAACAATAAAATGTGTTTTAAATTAACTTGTCATGGAATGTGGCCTCTTTCTATTGGAAACCATTTTACTCAATGCTATTTAACTGTATTTCTCATTTGGTCTCTAAAATCCTGGCAATCTACTATTCTGGCAACAGGAAGAATCACGGCATCAGATAAATAATTTTTGATGGAAGAGTTGCATGCCAGCTCTCATTACAATCAGGTGCCTTGTCTCCCATTAGCAGGGATCCTGGTTTTCTCTGATAAAAAAACATTGTATTAGCTCCCCCAATCTTCCCACTGGGCCTCACCACCATGCTGCTTATTACTTAGCCCTGTAAGTGTTGCCATTATCAACCTGGACCTCTCTTGAGAGTTTATATATATATATAAAGTGGTGTTTCATTTTAACTATGGAAAAATGTGGATTTTAGGTTACTTTTTGTCAACTGAAAATTTGGGTTTTTGGGGGGGGGTTTTATAAGAGAAAACCAGAATCCCTTCTCATCGCTTAATCTCCCGGACAACCTACTGGGACAGTTTGCTTCACCCAGTATCTATCCCATTCTGAACAGGTTTTCAAACATAAATATTTTTAATTAATTAACTGCATAAGGACAAAGAGGATATGTTTATAGCATCTTCCACACAAAATAGCTAACACAGAGTTAATAAATATTTCGTACCAGTCAGGACTAAAATATTATTTTCAGAATGAATTGGTGGAATTCTATATGATGTCTCTATTTTGTTAACATTTTCAGGGAAGCCACCACCACTCTTGACAAATTTGTTGGCAGAATCAAGAACTAAGGGAACTCTTGACAGAGGCATAATAACAATACTACTTTTCTAATCCCATATGCCAAACTAAACCTTTGCCCCATATTTCATAGCTAAAACACACTGTTGGAGACAATGTAAGAGCACATTTTTTCTTCTGTTATATGGGCTCAAGATGAAAAGATTTTGATCTAAAAAATCTTCCACAGACACTGTATTAAAAACTGCACTGGATAAAAAAACAAACCTGTAAGAGGGACAGGCCTTGATTAACTTCCAAGTGGAGCAGATGATACACCAAAAATAAACTGTGTTACCAAAAAGGGAAGTGATGTCACTAGTTACCATAGAAGTGCAGCATGCGGAGCAAAGATGAAAAATTGCCAAGAGGACTCTCCAGTTAGATATTAGAAAAATGCTAAGAGTTAAAAGGCTATTTAAAGAAAGGGAGTAACTTGACAGGATAAATTGTGGAAATACCTCATCAGGAGATGTTAAGCCCTCATATGATGTGCCTCAATTTGGAAACATATAGGAATATTAGGAAGAATTGTATAATCCTTTTAAAATTCCTTTTATGTCCAATTAGTTTATGACCTCAGAACTTCCAACACTAGAAGGAAGACACTGGAGGCCTAATCTTGACTGACCTATAAGATGTCCAAATGTATTTAGGTACCAGACTGTGATCCTGTTCTACCCTGTTAATGTCCATTTAAAAAAAATAAACTTATTTTGCTAGACCCATCATACGCTTAGTCATAAATAAGACAAGTCACAAAAAGTAGCCAAAAGGAGAGCCAATAATCTTCACAGTTTTTTTTTCAAGGACCTGGGCAAGATAGAAAAGGATCCCAGCTAAGTGCCCAGTAGATGGAACAGGATCTGGAACTGGATTTTCCCAGACCAAAAATGTCTCCAATAAAATACAATGAAGCAGATTATTAACCGAAGAGTACTCAGACTATAAAGACATCTATTAACATGTTTTCCACATGGGAAGCAGAGACTCCTACATGTGGACAGCACACATCTCTACTATTTTAATACAAATTATATTGGTCAGATTGAGTTTAAAGAGATTTATGGGATTTTCCCTATTAAGCTGTTAAAAGTGCAGCATATCTGGTAAAGCTGAGGCATATTAAAAGCCAGTTCAGATGCGACAGGACTGCGGGGAAGCTAAACTTCTATCCAGGACTATAGCGTGAGCTGTAGTAAAGGTAGACGTCTTACCTGGGCCTGGCTGTCAGGACTAAGGTTTCCCCTGCCAGACTCGCTCCCGAAACCGGAGTCCTCAGCGGAGAGGAGACTCTCAGCCACTTGGCCCGGTCTGAGGAAGACGAAGTCCTTCTGGCCCGACTCCGCGGCGACGCACACCTCGTAGGAATATGGTACCGGCAGGGTCCCGTTGCTGTAGTTGCACGAAAACTTAGGGCCGAGACCGGAATAAAACTCCTTGCTCCAGGACCTCAGAGCCGGAGAGCTCCCAGCTCTCTGGTGTTTCAAACTTAAACCTAGAATCGCTGTAACAAGGAAGAGAAATGACACCAAAGCGAGAGCGATCACCAAAATCACGTTCAAGCTAGACCAATAGTCCGAGGCCCCGGCCGCCTCGGCCTCGGCCAGCTCGGGAAGCGCCTCGCTCGCGCTCTCGGCCAGCACCACCTGCAGCGTGGCCGTGGCCGACAGCGGCG